>CAUYON010146853.1:0-20362 GCA_963573935.1 Arctocebus calabarensis
TTATATAGTGATCAAGAAAATGCCATGAAGGCTATCTCTAACAGTACGATAAAAATATTTCTGAATGTATATGAAGCACATTGTGCCCTATGATTGCACCAATGTACACAATTATGATTCAATAAAATTATAAAAAAAAAAAAAAAAACCAAAACATTCCCAGGGGTGAGGGTGGGGGATGTCTTCTATGAAACTGAGCCCTGGTACCAAAAAGTTTGTAGACTACTATTCCAATTCATCCTTCTCAATAATTTAGACCTATCTTATTTCTCCCAAGTAATCTGAAATAACATGGTGTTGATATTATAATTTCAATGAACATAAAACACTTACTAGTTAAATTTCTAGACAAAAATTCTTACCTTGCAATAACAGATTCAACTGGCATGATATCCGGCACATAATGGGCCATGGGGGAAACAAAGTGTCCATCTAGAATCTTACAGTCTGACTGTTCTTCAATCTAAAAGAAAATCAAAACTAAAATGTATACAAGTAGACTAAGATATCCTGGTCTATCATGAATATTTTCCTAATAAAAAGTGCTATTCAATTAAAATTTTTTTCAATGCCTACTACTATATCCTTTTTGCTCCCTCTCTGACCCATGCTTTTTAAAAACACAATTCCTACCCACACACACTTTGTTCTTTTCTACACCCTTTATTACAATTTAGTTGGGAAAATAAACTACAAATAAATCTCACTCATACATTGACATGCAATAACTTAAAATCCTAGTTAAGAGAATTTAGCAACATTCAATCATATAAAAATAATCATAAGAACAATTTACAAATTGCAAGAATAATTTACCATGATCAAATAAGAGTTGACATCAAATATGTTGATATTCAGATCATTTGACATCAAATGGTTCAATATAAAATAATCTACTGATATAAGGAGTCACATCAACATAGTAAATAAGAAAAAAAGTGATTTCTGCATATATAAAGAGTATTTGCTAACATTTAATACCTATACTTATTTTTCCCTCAAATACACATAATTATTTATTTTAAAAAATCTATTTCAGGGCTCAGCGCCTGTGGCTCAACAGGCTAAGGCACCAGCCACGTACACCTGAGCTGGCGGGTTCGAATCCAGCCCAGGCCTGCCAAACAACATTGGTGGCTGCAACCAAAAAATGGCTGGGCATTGTGGCAGGCGCCTGTAGTCCCATCTACTTGGGAGGCAGAGGCAGGAGACTCGCTTGAGCCCAGGAATTGGAGGTTGCTGTGAGCTGTAATGCTACCACACTCTATCCAGGGTAACAGCTTGAGGCTCTGTCTCAAAAAAAAAATCTATTTCAGGGCATTAAGTCAAAATTAAAGTAACAGTAAACTACCATGTATTTTCATTAAAATCAGAAACAGAAACCCTTACTTGTGGCTGCTAAAATACGTCCAGCTTTTTTTAAAAAACGCAAATTCTAGCCAATTGTGCAAATCTCATTTATTAAATAATCCACATTTTTTGCAACTAACTTAAATAGTACTTTATCATGTACTAAATTTCCATAAACTTCTGCAAGTTATTTTCAGTCCCTTATTAGGTTTTATTAGCTATATTTTATTTCTGTGTCAATATCATGCTGTAGTGACACTTGTAGCTTTGTAATATTCATTGATACATGACTGAACTAATCTTTCCTTAGCACACTTCATTTTCAGAGTATTCCTCAACTGATTGTCCTCTCATATATCTAACTCAAATAATTTTAGGATGCTTTTATGAATCTAGGTTCTAAATTAAATACTTCAATTGGAATGTTATTACATTTTTAAAAAATGCTTAAGGAGCATTAATGATTCTGATTATTAAATTTTTAATCCAAAAGCCTTTCCTTTTTTTTTTTTTGAGACAGAGCCTCAAGCTGTCACCCTGGAAAGAATGCCGTGGCATCACAGCTCACAGCAACCTACAACTCCTGGGCTCAAGCGAGTCTTCTGCCTCTGCCTTCCAAGCAGCTAGGACTATAAGCACCTGCCACAACACCCAGCCGTTTTTTGGTTGCAGCTGTCTTTGATGTTTGGCGGCCCCGGGCTGGATTTGAACCCGCCAACACAGATGTATGTGGCTGGCGCCTTAGCCCGTTGAGCCACAGGCACCGAGACAGCCTTTCCATTTTTTTACTTTTTTATTTTTTGAGACAGACTCTCAAGCTGTCCCCCTGGGTAGAGTGCCGTGGCGTCCCAGGTAACAACAACCTCAAACTCTTGGGCTTAAGCAATCCTCTTGCCTCAGCCTCCCAAGTAGCTGGACCTACAGGTGCTCACTACAACACATGGCTATTTTTTTTGTTGTTGCAGTTGTCATTGTTGGTTTTGGCCGCCCAGGCTGCATTCAAACTTTCAGCCTTGGTGTATGTGTCCGGCGCCCTACCCACTGAGCTATGGGCACTGCCCTCCTTTCCATTTTAGTCTTTTTTGTGACTATCAGTATAGGTTTAAAGTTTTCTGATATACAGGGTAGCCATACACTTCACCTCCAATTTAAATAGTTAATCTACATGAACTTTACAGCCATCCTGTATTTTAAAAGAATAAGTGTTTTTTTTGTTTATTTGTTTGTTTTTTTGTAAAGACAGAGCCTCAAGCTGTCATTCTGGATAGAGTGCTGTGGCATCACAGCTCACAGGAACCTCCAATTCCTGGGCTCAAGCGAGTCTCTTGCCTCCACCTCCCAAGTAGCTGGGACTAGAGAGGCGCCTGCCACAACGCCCGGCCATTTTTTGGTTGCAGCTGTCATTGTTTGGCGGGCCCGGGCTGGACTTGAACCCGCCAGATAAGGTGTATGTGGCTGGCGCCTTAGCCCGTTGAGCCACAGGTGCCGAGCCAAAGAATAAGTTTTTTGATAAAGGAACAGAATAAATGAATACATTATTATTTAATACAGGAGGCAGAACAAATTAATATGGAAGAGAATAATTCAGCAAATAGCATTTGGATAGCTGGCAATTTAGTAAGAAAAAGGAAGTTTAGACCTACACATCATAATATACATAATAGAGATTTTAAAGTTAAGCAAGTACAGCTCAACAATAAAAAGATAAATAACTCAATTTAAAAACAAGCAAAGGGCCTGGACGTGGTGGTTCATGCCTGTAATCCTAGCACTCTGGGAGGCCAATGCAGGTGGACTGCCTGAGCTCACAAGTTTACCAGCATAAGACAGAGCAAGACCCAGTCTCTAAAAATAGACGGGCGTATGGCTGGTGCCTATAGTCCCAGCTACTTGGGAGGCTAAGGCAAGAGAATCGCTTGAGCCCAAGAATTTGAGGTTGCTAATGCTGTGGCTCTGAGGGTGACAAAGTGAGCCTCTTGTCAAAAAAAAAAAAAAAATGGGCCCATTGTCATGGTGGCTCACGCCTATAATCCCAACACTCTGGGAGGCCGAGGTGGGTGGATTGCCTGAGTTCATGGGTTCAAGACCAGCCTGAGGAAAAGGAAGACTGTATCTCTAAAAATAGTCAGGTGTTGTGGCAGGCACTTGTAGTTCCAGCTACGTGGGAGGCTGAGGCAAGAGAATCACTTGAGGCCAAGAGTGCTGGGAGCTATGATGTCATAGCACTCTACCCAGGGCAACAGAGTGAGACTCTGTCTCAAAAAAATATATAAATAGAAATTAATTAAATAAATAGATAAACAAGTAAAGGATATGAAAACACATTTTTCCAAAGAAGATACCCAAATGGCCTATAAGCACATGAAAAGATATTCAGCCTCATTGCCATTAATGAAACGCTAGTCAAAACCACAATGAAATACATTTTAGACCCACATGGACAGCTTGGACAAGTATAAGTGTTGGCAAGAACATGGTCAAACTGGAACACTTATATACTGCTAGTAAAAATATGAAAATGGGGCAGTCACTTTGGTAAACAGATTGACATTTAGTTCATCAAAAAGTTAAATAGTTACCAGTGTACATAAAAGAGAACTGAAAACATGTTCACACAAAAAGTTGTACATGAATGTTCATAGCAACATTATTTACAATAGCCAAAAAATGGAAACATTCCAAATGTCCATCAACTTATGAACGGATAAACAAAATGTGGGGTATCATGACAATGAATACCAAAGAAAAGAATGATTTTTTATTGAAAGATACATGAATAAACCTTGAAAACGCCAGACATAACCAGTCACATAGTGTATGCTCCCATTTATAAGAAACGTCCAGAACAGGCAAATCCATGGACAGAAAGCAGATTAGTATTTGCCCGAAGGTGAGGCAGGGTCAATGTGAAGTGACACTGAATAGGTACAGGGTTTCTTTTTAGGAATATGAAAATTTTCTAGAATTAGATAGTGACAAGGGAGATGGTCGCACACATTGACAAGATAATTAAGAAACCAATCAACTGGCTCGGCGCCTGTGGCTCAACAGGCTAAGGCGCCAGCCACATACACCTAAGCTGGTGGGTTCGAATCCAGCCCGGGCCGCCAAACAACAATGACGGCAGCAACCAAAAAAAAAAAAATGGCCGGGCCTTGTGGCGGGCGCCTGTAGTCCCAGCTACTTGGGAGGCAGAGGCAGGAGACTTGGTTTTGCCCAGTAATTGGCGGTTGCCGTTCGCTATTATGCCACAGCACACGGTCCTGGGTGATTGCGTGTTGCTCTGTATAAAAAAAAAAAAAAAAAAAAAGAAACTAATCAACTGTGTACTTTAAAAGGGTAAATTATATGGTATGTGAATTATATGTCAATTTAAAAAAAACTAAGAGTAAAGGGTCTATAAGAATGTACTCTAAAATCTTAACAGTAATTCCCCTTTGGGAAGGAGATAGAATTAGGTGGTCGAAAGTGGCAGAGATTAAAGGAAACTTTTCATTTTTACTTTTTAGCCTGTAATTTTAAATAGAAAAAAAAGAAAATATAGAAATATTTAGCAAAATTTGAGAAGATACAAAGGGACAACTGTGATGTAAAGGAAGGATTTTCAATTTATAAAATGTTGGCTTTTAACCGTGGAACTCTTTTGAAAAAGGAAATCTAAATATATGTAATACACAAGATATATAGGTAAAATTACTTTGGTTGAAGGGAAGTAAAGAATATTTGAGGCCCATCCATTTTATTCCCGCTCCAACAACACCTCAAAGTATCTAATTACATAAATTAACATAGAAATATTATACAGAAAATCAGTTGGCTGCTTAAAAATCAAAATATAAAGCATTCTTTTTTTCTTGAATTTTATGGCATTTTCTTTTTACCATTTTTGCAGCAATTAACTATATCTGATAACATTTTCCCTGGTACTATTTAATAACGTTTTGCTAGTAACTCCTTACATGTTGATTCTCCAACCAGATTACTTCTACTTAATGCTTATTATTCTTCTATAATATTGCATTATTTTCTTTAGCTCTCCTAAGCAAAAGATATAAAATCAGACCTGGAAAGATTCAGCCTAAATACTTTCCTATATTTGATTAAGTAGTAAATATATACTTCCAAATGTATATGAATATAGTTATTAAAAATACGCAGTTAGGGTACAAATAGCATTCTTTAAATGAAAAATCCATACTTCATTTATGTTTTCATGTTTATTGTTGTTATATTCCAACATATTTATGTTAAACTAGAACTTCTACAATTGCGTTTCCTTTATTTGAATACCTTATCAATATATACTGGATAATCCCTTGAAACCAGATTCTGGCATCTTTCTCGATTTCCAATCACTTTTCTGAATTCAAAGAGTCTATTATGGAAAAGAAGACAAAAGGAAAAAAAATTCAACTTTTATGTCACCTATTTTACCCATTATAATTGAGACTGATGAATAGTATAGTACTTAAAAATTAGCAAATCTAGTTTATAAGCCATTATTAAAATTTAATTTTGATGATTAAAAAAAGATTAGACTATTGCTTTTTGTCAAACTAGACACTTCTCTCAGAAAAATGTTAGAAACAATAGTGTTCAGAACGTAATTAACACACATAAGACTCAAAATTAAAGGTACCAATCCTAAAAATTCATTTTCTTAAGGCCATATTTTCATGTGAGCTATAGTGTAGTCCAGTTTTATAGCCATTATAAATTCAGCTCACCCAAGAAAACTCAGTCCCTGGAAACTACATACAACTTTAATCAACTTAATACTTATTGAAGTTAAAAATTTAGTTTATAGGCCATTGTTCACATCTGTAATCCTAGCACTCTGGGAGGCCAAAGTGATTGGATCACTTGAGCTGGGGAGTTCGAGACCAGGCTGAGCAAGAGTGAGAGCCTGTTGCTACTGAAAATAGAAAAACTGAGGCAAGAAGATTGCTTGAGGCCAAGAACTTCAGGTTCCTGTGAACTATAATGACACAGCGATTTACCCAGGGAGCCAGAGTGAGACTCTGTCTCAAAAAAAAAAAAACAAAATCCAAAACTCTATTTTATGTTTCTTTTCTTTCTTTCTTTCTTTTTTTTTTTTTTTTTTTTTGAGACAGAGTTTCACTCTGACACCCTTGGTAGAGTACAGTGGTATACTAGCTCACAGCAACCTCAAACTCTTGGGCTCAAGCAATTCTGTCTCCTGAATAGCTGGGACTATACAGAAGTCTGACACAACAACCAGCTATTTTTAGAAATGGGGTTCTCGGCTTGGCGCCTGTGGCTCGATGGGCTAAGGCACCAGCCACCTACACCTGAGTTGGCGGGTTCGAATCCAGCCTGGCCCACCAAACAACAATGACGGCAGCAACCAAAAAAAAATAGCCAGGCGTTGTGGCTGGGTGCCTGTGGTCCCAGCTACTTGGGAGGTGGAGGCAAGAGACTCGTTTGAGCCCAGGAATTGGAGGTTGCTGTGAGCTGTGATGCCATAGCACTCTATCCAAGGTGACAGCTCGAGGCTCTGTCTCAAAGAAAAAGAAAGAAATGGGGTTCTCTCTGTTTCTCAGGTTGGTCTCAAAAGCCTGAGCTCAAGTAATACACCAGCTTACGCCTTATTTTATGCTTCTAAGAGCTCCTTATTTTAAAACCTGAATTATTTTTATGGTTGTCCAATTTTTGATGATATGGGCTAAAAATTAAGAGAAATGACTAAAAAGACTAAAGGAAATAATTATATTTTATATAGTTTAATTTGCTGGATAATCAGTCTATTTTTGAGCATAGAAGGTTTATAACTGAAATAAAATATTTACTAAAAAAACAAATTTGGGACAGTATTTAAGAAAAAAAAATGCTTACCTTTTGAGATCTTCTGGTCTTCCCCATCCTCTGATAAAAAGTTTTGTGAGGAGAAGTCTCCGATAAAGAACATCTAACTTGCTCACACCCATTAGCAGCAAACAAGCATCTGTGAAAACAAAATTTAAAAGAACCCTAAAATATTTTACTTATGAAGGCAGCAGGTCAATTTCCTAACCATTTCTTTGAATATCAAGTAAAATTAAAGACAGAGTAAATCCTTGAATGAATTCCTTTGGAAACAAGATAAAAGATTCAGGAAAAAAAGAATTGAGTTGAAAGTAGAAAGATACACACCCCTGAGCTTCATTAAACTATGAATTCCTCTAGGGTAGGATCTTCCCATCCTCAGTACAATGACTAAAACGTACCCACTGATTGATGGGTATCAGTGGCAGGGGATATTTATGAAGTACTATATTATCTGCCAGGAACTATTTTAAAACTACAGATACACACACACATTCTCTCCTTCCCTTTCTCTGTCTCTGTTTCTCTTGCTCTCTCTCTCATTTAAACTTGCCAACAGCTTTGAGGAAAGATTATCCCAATGATATGGAAAGAAAAACAAGGCACAGAGAGGACGGATGATCTTTCCTAGTCACATAGCTAGTGGGAAACAGAGATAATATTCAATCCCAGGCACATGGCTCAAGACCTAAATAATGCACTGCTTTTCCACTACACGATAGTGAATGAAAAATTATAACAAATTGTATACCATTCATCTGCCTTTCTCAGATATTTCTAAAGGTTTTAAAATATCTAATTCCATCTTTTCACTCACTGATGGAAATGCAAATTTCCATTTTTCCATTTATCTAAATAGGACAATCCTTGAACCTGAATCAGGTCTTGCTCACAAGTCAAAACTATACCATTAAATTTGAAAAGATAAGATTGAATATTTGCTCTGTTTTCCACTAGCTTTGTGACCTTGCATAAATCTCTGAAACTCCTGACTGAAAGCTGAGGAAATCTGTGTTCTCCCTCTGTAATCCTTCTAACTCTTGTAAATTATATCAATTCTAGATTGTTAGGATTTACATTCATATTCTTAGACCCAGAAGTGGTTGTATTTGATGATCATTACTGATCCTCTTGCAATAATTTATAAGTTGGAAGATAAAGAAACAATAAAAAAAAAATCAAAGCGAAACCAAAATAATTCTTCAAGAACAATAATAATAGATATTTCAGATGGGTTTATAGCAAGAACTTACCACATTAACTAAATTAGAAAAAAGACACATCTCAAGCATGTAAGGAAAAAAAAGAACATTTGAAATATAGCTTCCAGAATTAATTATAAAAAAAAATTAAGGAATATATGGAAATATCCTTAACCTGATACAAGATATACAATAAAATCTTCAATAAACATATTTGGGCACATTTTCTTAGGACCTCTAGAGACAATGTGGTCTGGGCTATAGGTTACCCACACTTGGCTTAGAAGAAACCCATTTAAATTCTATATTAAATTATATATATTTATATATATAATGATATTTATTTATTTGTTTGTTTTGAGACAGAGCCTCAACCTGTTGCCCTGGGTAGATGCTATAGCATGACAGCTCACAGGAACCTCCAACTCCTGAGCCTAAGCAATTCTCCTGCCTCTGTCTCCCAAGTAGCTGGGAGTACAGGTGCCTGCTACAATGCCCGGCTATTTTTTTCCCAAGTAGCTGGGAGTACAGGTTGCAGCTGTCATTCTCCTTTGGCAGGCCCAGGCTGGATTCGAACCTGCCAGCTCAGGTGTATGTGGCCATAGGTGCCAAGCCATATAATGATATTTAATGATAAAACTCTTAGATACATACTCTTTTTTTTTTTTTTTTTTTGAGACAGAGTCTGATTTTGTCACCCTCAGTAGAGTGCCATGGTGTCACAGCTCATAGCAACATCAAACTCTTGGACTCAAGCGATTCTCTTGCCTCAGCCTCCCAAGTAGCTGTGATTACAGGCCCCCTGCCCCCACAATGCCCAGCTATTTTTCGAAATGGGGTCTCACTCTTTTTATTTATTTTTTTTGAGACAGATTCTCAAGCTGTCGCCCTGGGTAGAGTGCTGTGGCATCATAGCTCACAGCAGTCTCTAACTCGGGTTCAAGTGATCCTCTTGCCTCAGTTTTTCTATTTTTAGTAGCGATGGGGTCTCGCTCTTGCTCAGGCTGGTCTCCTGAACGCAAGCAATCCACTGGCCTCAGCCTTCTGAATAGCTGAAACTACTCACATGTGCCACCACACCTGGCCACTTCTTATTTTTTTGTATGGACAGGGTCTCACTATGTTGCCAGGTTCGCATTTACTATGATAACACAATAGTAAAATCACATAACTATATGTAATATATATTTAAATTGTTTTACTAGTTTTTTCTTGAAGAGTAAGTGTCAGTATAGAATAATAAAGACTATATATGGTCTTTGTGGAGCTCCTAAACCCCCCTGAAATTTCCTGAATATCTTTGTTATGTTTAATAAGGTTTAATGAGGTGACTCACAGAGGGCCCCCAAAGAGTTTCAGAGTTGGAGATCGTCACCTGAAAAACGACTATGTGATTAAAGAGTTGGAACTTTGGGCCAGCCTGATCTGCAGAGAGAGGAAGGTGGACGGAAAGTGAGCTCAAATCACATGACCAATCATTCAATCAATCATGCCTATGTAATGAAACCCCAATGAAAACTCTGGACGCTAAGCATCAGTGGAGTTTTCCGGTTACTGAACACCCTGACTCCACAGGAAGAAAGTCATGGCAATTTCACATTGATTCCCATATCTTGCCTCACATGTCTCTTACTTAGGCTGTGCCTGAATTATATAATTTATAACAACCTATAATTTTAAGTATAGCAGTTTCCTAAATTCTGAGTCATTCTAGCAAATTATTGACCCACATGGGTCTTAGAAAAAAACCTAAATTTATAGTTAGTTGTTCAGAGGGTGAGTGGCCTAGAGACCCGGACTGAGCCTTCAACTTGTGGGTTCAACACTAACTCTAGATGATTAGCATCAGAATTGAATTTAAAGTGCACCCATTTGGTGTGGAAATTGAAGAGTCAGTTCATTCTTTACCTGATTACTAAAGTTCTGATTACTGTTATATAATCCAAGTAAGAGGCCAACTCTTTGGATATATTCACAGGTTGGCAGAATTAAAGGAAATTCTGGGTGATGAATGATAATTTTAATTATTTTACTTCTTGGTAAAATATTACTTATTGTTAAAATATGTAGCACTGATAGATCTTTTACCTGTATTTATTAAACTGCAGTAGAATAGTAGAATGTTATTATAATAAAGGACTTTATCATGTTTTACAATGTTATTATAATAAAGGACTTTATCATGTTTTACAAGTATTACAGGCCACTTACTCTCGTGAAAGAGGCAGAAATGAACTAGGATTAATATTTTACTGTATAACATTCATGGCATGGATAGCAATAAACAGACTCCATGATAGTAAAAAAATAAAAATAAAAAAATATAACACACTCTCTCTCTCTTTTTTTTTTTAAAGACAGAGTCTCACTTTGTTGCCCAGGATACAATGCCATGGAGTCTCAGTCTAGCTCACAGCAACTTCAAACTTCTGGGTTGAAGTGATCCTCTTGCCTCAGCCTCCCAAGTAGCTGGGACTATAGGCCCTGACACAACACCTAGCTAATTTTTCTTAGTACAGACAGGGTCTCCCTCCTGCTCAGTCTGGTCTTGAACTCCTGAGGTCAACTGATCTCCCACCTCAGCCTCCCAGAGTACTCGGATTACAGGAGGAAGCCACTGTGCCCAGCTATGAGATATTCCATTTTTCTAAACTTTAATATTCTTCTAGATCAGGAGTAGGTAAAACCAAAGACTGAGTAAACACAAGTAGAAAGTTCCACAGGAAGCAAGAAAGCACCTCAGAACAATTAACTTTTCAAATATTTGTGAAGTACTACATTTACTGTATTCCTAAATTGTTTGGTCATTCCTAATTTTCAACCTCCTCTAGAAAACCTTCCAAAGTTACTTTAATTCCTTGTGTAATAGGCTACAAAAGTCAGCATTCCAAATCTAGGGCCATTTAGGGCCAACATTCCTAATATTCCTTACTATCTTTACTTGCCAGTAAACAACTAACAAACAAGGAACAGAAAGCAAATCAAACATATGTTATCTTTTACTATAAATTTAGGTCTAGAGTTTGGGGTTATACAAATCTTCTTAAATCCCATTTCAGCCCCAAGAACAACCTAAAAGAGGTTTTTCTAGAACTCTCTAAACATATAAGTCTTTCTGAGAAGGGCTAGCTTGATTCAGGGCCACCACAAACAGATTATGATGCAAGTTGAGAGTAAAGGTAACTCCAATTTACCAAAAGGAGGCACTATCTGGAGACATGCCAAGAACTTAAAGTTCCCACATTACGCTGGACTGACAACAATGAATTTCTCCAGAAACAGGATCCACTTTTGAAGTATGTGTCAAGTCAAAATGACACAATTGCCATCTATGTTTTTATATAGCCAATGTGAAAGACAAAAACAAAGTGAAACAAAAATAGAAGTTCCACCACAGTGCCAAGGAATGAAACATCTTTCCTAGAAAAGAGTTCTATTGCTAAAGTAGCACTCACCATCTAATATGCCATCTAGGACTTTTAATCTCCTATCACTCTGGTACCTAAGTTTTATCCTCACATTATTGATATATATCTCAAAGGCATAAATGAAGTTTTTAAAAATACCACTATCTGCACAAATTTAATCCCCCACCAAAAAGAGAGACCTAATGTTTTGTCTTGTAACTTAACTTTTACATTTCGATCCAAGTTTAAGTTAACTAAAGATACCTCAGATATCCCCTGTTAAGATCTACTACTTTAAGGGTAACAAATTTAATTCTTTTTAATCTTACACTGAAGAAGAGTAAGAAAATAGAAGTTTGATTATTTCTTTGGGAGGAGTGTGGACATCTATTCAAGGCAGTCATCTAAAGAAAACCAGCCAATGGATTGTCTCATATTCTGGTGTGAAAGAAAAATTGAAGAAATGATCTAATCTCTTTTCAAATTTAGCTCTTCTTTTACCATGGGCTTTAGAAATATCTGTATGTTTAAGAAAGATGATAGAAAACAAAAAAAATATATTTTTTTAATGTTTACTTTGGATGCTACATGTGTGTTTTTCTAAGAAACATTTTTCCCTCATTGGTACAACAGAATTTACGTAGAACTTACTTAGATTTCACCCGCTGTACATGTACTCATTCCATGTGCTTCTGTGGTCTGAAGTCATCACTTGGAGGTAGCAATGGAAAAAAGCAGTGTCAGAAGACCAAGGTTCCTCCACTGGGTATGTCACCTTAAGTAAGTCACCTTAATCTATAAACAGGAAGTATGCTTGGCCTAATACATAACAGCAAATAATATTTCATTTACATAAAAACTGAATACCTGTTTTGATATTTTTAATTTATTTTTTTAATAGGGTATCGCTCTGTTGAAAGGGTTAGAGTGTCATGGCATCATTATTGCTTGCTGCAACTTCAAATTCCTGGGCTCAAGCCATCCTCCTTCCTCAGCCTCCCAGTAGCTAGGTGAAACTAGAGGGACACACTACCATGCTAGGCTAAGTTTTTCTTTTTTGTAGAAATGGGACCTCACTATTGGGTAGGTGAGTCTTAGAGTCGTGGGCTCAAGAGATCCTCCAACCTTGATCCTCCCACCTCAGCCTCCCAAAATATACGGTTACAGGTGTGAGACCTGTGCCTGACCTTATTTTGGTATTTTTTAAGAGATATAGGGAAAGATTCTTCTTGCCATACTTTTCACAGGAAGTCTGCTGGTAAAGAGCCCATAGGCTTTATAGTTAGAAGCCCTATGTTTCTTGAATTCCAGCTCTTTTGTTAGTATTACCCTAGGATCCTAGACAGGTTACTAAATCTCCTTGCCTACTTGAGACCTCAGAGGATTGTTGTAGGGATGAAATGAAGTAATGAAATAAGCATTCACCTAATATATACTTACCTAGCAACCATTCTGCTTAGTGCAATACCGGCTAAAAGTTCCTGTGTCCACTAAAGTATATGTGCTATACACTGCAATCCTCCAGGGAACAAAACACTATAATACAGTAAAGTAACATTATGGCAAGAAAATACTAAATTTTATACTTATGTATCTTCTTGCAACCAATTATAGGAATCTGACACGTTTTGAGAGCTTACACATGAATTTGCAAGACTAAATCCAAGCACAAAATATCTGGTTTCAGAAGATAATTCTTAACTAGTAGAAAACACATTTCAAGTGTGCCTGTTACCAGAGAAATGTACCTGATTGACTACACGCAAAGTCACAAATGAGACAAAGATCAGAGGTGATGGCGCATACCACACACAGCCTGTAACTAGTGTTTTATAAGACCTACCATAGGGTAAGTGCTCATAAATATTAGTTGAAAAGAATTGAGTTTGGGTCCCAGTGCTGCCATTACACACCAAATGACTTTTAGTTAACTTCTCTGGACCTTAGTTTTGAGTAAAATGCAAGTGTCTGCTTTACCTATCTGGTGATAGTTGTCAAATGAAACCACATGAGAATGTATCTAGCGCTAATAAAAGGATAATTTATAAATACATAATGCCTACCACCTCCAATTAGCCCATAAACCTATTTGCAATGATGTTAACATGTAACCCCCAGGAAAGAAACAGCATCGGAATCTAGTGAAAAAAGTCAATATATTTTCTAAAAATATCCATCTTCCTTGTGATTAAAGGAGCTGGTCGTTCCTAATCAGGTGCTGTGCCTTTTCTATTTTAACTCCCAGGTCACAACAGGATCCATGGAATAACACTTTACAAGACCGAGAGCACCACCACCACCACCCCCGCAGTGGACGAGGTTGGCGGCGAGGTGAGGGAGGATGGGACCCAGCAGCCTGGAAGCAGCGGATCCTTCAGTCTTGGTTCTCCCAGCTCAACAGGTAAGGCGCCTTTGTAGTCAGCCGATCCAGGCCCCGCGCATCTCCCGCCAAGCCCTGAGCACCCAGCCCCTGCCTCCCGGCACGTACACAGCTGCGAGCTCAGAAGCGCGGAAACGCGACCTGGGCCCGCTACTTACTTACTGGTAGCCGGGGGACGCCTGCGGTCGGGCAGTCCAGGCCTCCCAGCACTACTGCTCCCGGGGATCCAGGGACTCGACTTTCGTCCGAGCCCCAGCCACAACGACCGTAGCCTTTCCAGGAACCGAGGTGCGAGGAACCCCGGACTGCCAAACGGAGAAAAGACGACGAGCCAGGAACCCTACGGCCGTTTGGACCCGCCCCCGAGTCCTCCTCAAGCCCACCCACCGCAGGCTGGGAGGCGCGGATGGAGGGAGGAGGCCCAGGACACAGAGCCCCGCCCCAATCCCTTTTTTTGCCCTGTGCGGCCGGACCTGCTGCGTGACCCCGCCTCTGACCTGGGGACGCCCCGCCCACTTCGGCGTCGGCATGCGCACGCGCCCCTGCCTGCATGTTTGACAGCTTCTAGGCTCCCGGGTTGGGAGGAAGCAGGTGTCGCGAGAGTTAATCGCTTGAAGCTTTGTGGGGCCTGTAACCATGGCTAGTCTGGGGATGAAGGAAGAACAGGAGCCACTTTTAGGCGACCGCACACCCGGAAGCAGGTGAGCAGTTGGTGGTGAAAGCACCCGTCGCTCTTCTGCCCTGTTAGGACTGACTCCTTTCCGGGAGTCAGGCTCACGGAGCTGAACCTTCACTGCCAGATTGGTTCCATTGAGGCGGGAGCCGGAAGCCGATCGTGCGAACCCAGGATATTCACTCCCTGTTGCGGGTAAAGGGAGTCTGGTCCTGCAGAGCAGTGAGCCTGTGGGTTCGAGTTGATGGCGCTAGGGATACCCAAGCTGCCTCTTTGACTTACCCTGCAACAAAGTTGCAGCAGTCGAGCGGCTGCATTCTGTATCAACTATAGCTGACCACTTTCCACATTTCACAAAAGTTCCGAAATTATTATTTTAATCAATACTTGAAGATACCAGTCTTAGTAATGACCTATCTGATTGCTTGATAACTATATTTTGTAAATAGATCTATCTATAATGGGCTCAAATGTACAAATGCCAATGTATAAATAAAAACTAATTTTTAGGCATTTAAGGAATAATGTATTGGTATTTTGAACCTTATAATTCCAATTTTTTTTGATTCTAGTTTATGGGCAGTGATTCTTAAATGTTTGCACCTGGGCTTAGGCGATTCTCTTGCCTCACCCTCCCGAGTAGCTGGGACTACAGGTGCCTGCCACAACGCCAGGCTGTTTTTTTTTTAATCGCAGTTTGGCCGGGGTAGGGTTTGAACCCACCACCCTCGGTATTCGGGGTCGGCCACCCTACCCACTGAGGCACAGGCGCTGCTCTTGAAGGAGAATCTTAAACGGAAAACCAATAGCAGATTACAGCAGTGAAAATGAAAAGAAATCAAAAAAAGTTAAACAAATCACTTTGGAAGTGTAGCATTCCTTTTTGTACCGTGGTGATCAAGAAAGAAGCCCTTGGAATTTCAGGCTTAGACATGTGACATATTTGTATGAATCATCAAAGTTGAGAAAATGTAATAAATATGGTAATGCGATTGTAGGACAGTTGTATTCTTCTATTTTTCTATTTTCTCCAACGAGGTATAAAGATACATTTTTTCACCTTAATTATACTTTTTGAATTAAAAATAAGAAAGAAGTAAAATGTTTTACAATAAACACTTGTATATCCTGTCACTGTTAGCCTTTTCCACACTTCTCATATTTGTTTCCACACACACATTCATGCAACACATTCCCATGCCTATTTTGCCAAACTACCCAAAAGTAGGTTGCAGACCTTGTGACATTTAACCCAAATACTTTATTGCAGTCTGCATCTCCTGAGAACAAAGAAATTCTTTTATACAACTCCACTGCTGTTACTACAACTAGAAATATAATACCAATTGAAGAATATCATGCAACATATAATACATTAAAGTTTTCCAATTATCCCAGAAAGGTAATTTATAGTCTTAAAAAAAGAAAAAAAGAACCAACTATGCAGTGGTTGTTATGTCTTTTTATTTTATTTTATGTTATGTTATTATTTATTTTTAGAGACATAGTCTCACTTTGTTGCCCTTGGTAGAGTGCTGTGGTGTCATGGCTCACAGCAACCTCAAACTCTTGGGCTCAAGTGATTCTCTTGCCTCAGCCTCCCAAGTAGCTGGGACTACAGGCACCTGCCAGATCGCCCAGCCATTTTTAGAGACGAGGTCTCTCTTTTGCTCAGGCTGGTCTTGAACTCATGAGCTCAGGCAATCCACCTGATTCGACCTCCGAGTGCATGAGGCCTCGGGGTCTCACTCTTGCTCAAGCTGGTCTCGAAACTTTTTAGATTCCCTCAACCTAAAATTGTTAGTGCAAAGATGTGTATGCCTCTTTTTAAGCTGGTCAAATTTAGCAGTCGTGGCTTGTATGACTCCTCTAGGAAGTCTAGGTCAGTTTTCTGCAAAGCCTCACATATTCTGGATTTATGAACTGTTTATTGCTGAACAGATCCTACTCAAATGTTTCCGGCAAGAATGTCACATGGGTTATGTGGAGAACATCCACATCAGGAGATACAGTATGTAATGCCAAGATTAACCATTTGTTAAGAGAGTCTTATTTTTAAAGGTTAATATTCTATTTTATAATTAGTAAGTAGACAGTGGCATGATAGTTTGAGGCCCTTTAACTATCCTGTCCTCAATTACCTTTCAACTAGTTGTTTTAGCATACGTTGATGATCCTTACTTGCATCCATTATAACATGGAAAATGGGCATTAAATTATGATTTTCTGATCGTCTCTTCAAAATTTATTATTTGTCATTAAAAGAAGATTTTTGACTGAGCTTCAGATCAAGTTGAAGTCACTTAAATTTGTTAAGTTTTTTTCAGAATCACATAATTTCCTTCTTCATTCCCTAACTTAGGTAAGATCTAAGCAAAATAGTAACAATTACTTGAAAATTTTCAGGCTGATTTTAATGATAACTCTTATTGAGTGATTATAAGCTTAATTTGTGATCTCCAAAAAATAATGAGTTCATTTAAAATATAATACTAACCTACTATCTTAAAATGATATGTGCTATGGTATCAAGCATACTTTTTATGTAATTATCTGCATTGTGCTTCTACATACTGGCATATTGACATCAAAGTATGGGCATCTGGGGTTCTTGCATTTTTCTCAGATATGCTACATTATGATTAAAGATCTGTTTATGTGGAATGGCATATATAGTGTTAAGCACTTTGAATGTATTATGTCATGAACTAGTAAATACTTGCTACCCAGCAGATCTAAAAAATGTTACTTCTCTTTTTTTCTTTCCTCTCTCTCATGCCCAACCACATCACATTTGAAAAAAAGTTCTCTCTCTCTCTTTTTTTTTTTGAGGCAGAATCTCACTTTGTTGCCCTGGGTAGAGTGCTGTGGCATCACAGCTTACAGGAACCTCAAACTCTTGAGCTGAAGTGATCCTCTTGGCTCAGCCTCCCAAGTAGCTGGAACTACAGGTGCCTGCTACAACGCCCAGCTAGTTTTTAGAAATGGGGTTTTGCTCTTGCTCAGGCTAGTCTCAAACTTCTGAGCTCTTGGCCTCCCAGAGTGCTAGGATTATAGGTGTGAGCCACCATGCCCAGCCAAAAAGTTCCTTTTTTGGAGACTGATTTGACAATTCTAAGGTTTATTTTAGGAAATAATCTTGGAACATAAAGCATTTTGTCTGTTAAGTATATCTCAATTAGTTGAAAATATAATGCTCACATTAAGGCCAGTTTTTAACTTTATGTGTGTATGTGAAGATGCAGTGAGTACATACACTCATGTATCTCCTATTGGAGGTGTGATGTCTAGTTAATACAGGCTTATTCAAAAGATCAACTTCATCTGGAGGGTCGTGGTCTCTCTTTGCTCTGAGTATTCTGAGTACACTAATAGAATTTATCTGGGCTCCATGTTGGAGCAAAAGCAACTATTACAGGAGGTTGCAGGGATGGGAATGTCTTAGGTCACATCTCACCTTCCGGGTCTTTCACCTATATTCATTTTGCTGAACTACCCATCCAAAACAGCTTCCTGTAGCGAGGTTTATTTGTTGTTATCATGAAGAGGGGTGGATTTTTTTTTGTTTTTTTTTTTTTAGCCGGGCCCTGTGGCAGGCTCCTGTAGTCCCAGCTACTTGCGAGGCTGAGGCAAGAAAATCGCTTAAGCCCAAGAGCTGGAGGTTGCTGTGAGCTGTGACTCCATAGCACTCTACCGAGGGTGATAGAGTGAAACTCTGTCTCCACCAAAAAAAAAAAAAAAAAAAGAGGAGTATTTTTCAACCTTTTTTTATTTCATGGCATACTTGAACCTATAGTTAAACTTCTGCAGCACACTTAAATTATGTTGATCTAAAAAAAGAGTACAAAAGAATATATTTACTGTGCTTTGAACTTTTGTCAAAAATAATTTAATTAATGATCTTTAAAAAAATTTCTTGGAACACCCAAGGTCCTCTCACAGCATATCTGTGTGCTGGGGCACACCGGTCGAAAATCACTGATGTAGAGTACGTCATAATGAGGACAGTTAATATCTTTTAATACTTACAGCTATGGGAGATCTATTGTAGCTAGTTTATTTCATTTATCTTGATATGATTTATTCATTTTTTGGTAAATTTCATTACTCTTAATTAATCCTTTTGTGCATGGCAACAATAGCAAAATAGTTCCTTTGTAAAATGTTTTGCCTTTTAAAACTATCTTGTATTTCCCAAGTTTCTATATACAATGATGCCTGAATACAATCCATGAAAATTTTTTAAAAATGCTTATTCATAGATGAATTAGTGCAGAATTAGTAAATCTACCTCTACCATATCATTTTCATGACTTTAAGAGAGAGAAAATAAACTTAACACATAAAGATCCACATATAATGAGATAATTGACACTATTTTTTTCTTCTTTACACCTAGAGAATGGGACATTACAGAAACAGATGAGCATTATAAGAGCCGATGGAGATCTATTAGAATTCTGTATCTCACTATGTTTCTCAGCAGTGTAGGTAAGTGTCATAAACACAAAGTTTTAAAAATTCAGATAAAATATATTTTAACTTCATTTAATTTTTTAAAATTATCTTTTATTGTGCCAAAAATGCATAACATAAAACTTACTATCTTATTATATTTACATCCAGTTGTGATAAGTATATCCACATTCTTGTGCAATCAATCTCTACAGTGTTTTCACCTTGTAAAACCAAAGCTCGATACCTATTATACAACTCCCCAATTTATCCTTCCCTAACCCAAAGCAACCACCATTCTACCTTCTGTTTCTCTGAATTTGACTGTTCTAAATACGTGGATTATAACAAAAAGTTTGAGAAGCATTAAATCAGGAACTATAAAATCCACATGATAAAACAAATGAAGCCCTCAACAACACTGATAAGTCAACCAAGTTAAAACTTGCATGGGTGAATCAGAAAGGATGTTGTCAACTGTTTCTTCAAAGTGAAGTAATGGACCATAACACAGTCTGTCTCAAAACTTTTGTAGTGACTCATGTCCCTTGTATAAGTAGAATCAGATAGTATTTTTCTTTTTGTGGCTAGCTTATTTCACTAAACATAATACCTCCAAAGTTCATTTATGTTGTAACATATAATAGAATTTCCTTCCCTTCTAAGGCTTAATAGTCCATTGTATTGTAGGGAAAGAAAAACTTCCTCTATCCTACATGCCTAAGGCCTATGAATTCAGCTGACTAAAGACAAATTAATAAGAAAAAAACATACAAATTTATTAGATGTTAATATTTTTATGTGAGGCTCAGCACCCATAGCACAGTAATTACGGTGCTGGCGACATGCACCAAAGGTGGCCAGACCGCAGCTAAACAGCAATGACAACTGCAACCAAAAAATACCCCGGCATTGTGATGGATGCCTGTAGTCCCAGCTACTTGGGAGGCTGAGGCAAGAGAATCACTTAGGCCCAAGGGTTTGAGGTTGCTGTGAGCTGTGATAACATGGCACTCTACCAAGGGTGACATAGTGAGACTCTCTCCTCCACCCCCCCCTCAAAAAAACA
>CAUYON010146860.1:0-65650 GCA_963573935.1 Arctocebus calabarensis
AGTCCCAGCTACTCGGGAGGCTGAGGCAAGAGAATCGCTTAAGCCCAAGAGCTAGAGGTTGCTGTGAGCAGTGTGACGCCACGGCACTCTACCCAGGGCGATAAAGTGAGACTCTGTCTCTACAAAAAAAAAAAAAAAAAAATGAGGAGTGAAGATTTGTGCAGCCACAAGAAAGGACAGTGCAGGATGGAAGAACAGAGCCAATGGCAGCGACTCCAGGCATCTCTCATCTTGGTCGGGGAGTTCAGGGAGCCCTTGTCACTGGGCCTGATAATTACTAGTCTACCTGGCTTCCCAGGAGACAGGGAGCAACCTCAGACCAGGGACTCACGTTTTATTTTCTCTCTATAGACCTCGGAGTGACAAGCACAATTCGGTATCTCAATCCAAGCTTACAGAATGACTCTGCAACAGAGGAACGGGTCCTCAGACGTCGGCCAGGGTTGAAAACATGTTCATGTGCACGTTCATGGTTAAACTCTCAGGATGCTCAAGGACTAGTCCAGGTTCCTGATCCGTGAGCTCTTGGCCCCTAGGTCTGTACCAGCCTTCCCTCACGGAAGGAGACCCCTGTGCCCGGGGCGCTCAGGATCTGGGGCCCAAGGACAAAGGGCTGAAGCATAGCCTCCTGAGGGTCGCGCTGCCTCGTCGGCTCCGGACGAGCAAAATCTCCGTGACCTCTGCACGGGAGCTGGCCAGATCCTGGAGCGTTCAAATCACTCGCAGAAAAAATGCTGACACCTGCAGTCTCAGCACATTCTCCTACTCATCTAGTCCGGGCCACTTGGGAGGGACGCCCGGGAGCCGGATGCTTCCCCAGTTCCAGGCTCGGTCCCGACCCAGGCCCCCAGGCACCGGGTCAGCGCGGGGCTGGGTCCCCGGCCGCCGCCAGGGGGCAGCTCTACCCCACGCGCACGCAGCCTGGACCCGCGCCCGCCACTTTCTGCGTCCACGCAAGCTGGGCGCGCGGGAAGGCGCTTGCGGCGTCGCTGCCCCGGCCGGCCTCTGGGAAAAGTTTCTGTCCCTTGTACAGCTTGGTTGGAGGGCGCGTAGACATTTCCCAGACGCGGCCAAAAGCTGGGGGCACGTTAGCGAGAGACGCCCGGGAGGCGTGGGGCGGGCGAGGGTGGAGGACGAAGAGGACAAATCCGGAGACGCAAGATGCAAAATGCCGATGTTTCCGCGCTCGGGGAATTTCACGAGGTCTCAAAACAAATGTGGAGCTTAATTAAGCAAACAAAGTAAGTGGAACATCCAAATATGGGGCTTTGGTAAAGCTTGCCCAAATCTTTGTTAACATTCTCCGTCTCTGCCGCGGTCCCCGCAGAGTGGGTTCATCTTCCACTCTGACCTTCATTAAGTCCTAACACCTTCCCCTGAGTGGCCAGACGATGATTTGCTGCATTTTTGAAGCGTTTCCAGAGAAGATTCCTTTAAACCTTTGGGGAGGAATCTGCGGACAAAATTATCAACGGAACACGAAGTCTACCTCCCGCACCCTTCTCAGACAAAATGTAAGGTAGAAAGAAACCCTGACGTAATGACGGCTGTAACTGATCATCTAAAGTAATTGATGGTCTGCGAACAAATTCTTTCTGCTTCATCTTCAAATACTTTGCCACACACCAACCCTCAGTCGTGGTGTTTATTTAGATATAGACTGAGTACTTGTAGAACTTAAACTTCCCGATGTAAAAGTGAACTCCCTGGTAAGGAATCCTGGCTACATCAACAAAACAATGTGATGCCTGATTAATAGCGCTGATTAATAATGCTGATCCCGTTACAATAATTAAATTGTTCAGCCATATATCAAACAAGACTCAATGAAAAATAATTCATTTAGAACTTTGAGGTGTTCTCAAAGCTCTCAGAGATCTACCATAGACTTTATGGGTCATTTGTAAGTGTAACTGGTGGTAGCAATCTTCAGCAACAAAAAACCGATTTTAAAGAACGTCTTAGATGGGGGGGGGACAGTTTATTTTTTAAGGCACTGTGATTGATAATGGTAGTAACGACATTTCAAAATATGAAAAGTACTTGGTTGACAAAATGATATACACAAGTACAGCTATTGACTGTTCCTTCAGAAAGCCATTAAGTTTTAATTCTCAGTTCTTGTTAAGAGGTCATTTTAATCAGAAAGTTAAACTTTTAGGACAAGCTTTGAAATACAAGCATTTTAGGAAACACAAAAATTCAGAAGGTATAACTAAGTGAATGTGATTCTACATACTATTAGGATTTTCCACTAGCCATAACAAATTTGAGTTAGTGATAGAGGTATCTTTAAAACAGCATTATATATGTTAATTATTTCCATTACCTTGTCACCTGAAAAAGAAAAAAAAGAATTAAATAGAACTTGAATCTCATGCTAACTTTCATTTTTTTGACCTAAAGGTATGGAAATATTTAATAGCTGTTCCAAAAACACATTTTAAAAAGTTGATCTCAAAGTTATCAATGTAGTATATTAAGCCTGCCTGTATAGAAATGTGTAATACGTTCCAGTAATTTTGAGATTATAGTGAAATGCTGATTAGAATGTTCCTCTTACTGAGAACTACATAGTCTCTTACCCCATTATGAATGAGCCTTTTTGAGAGATTCCTAGGTGTGATTTTTTTTTGTGTGTGAGTGTATTTGGGTTTCACTAACATTTCCTATTTCTTCTTTGAATTCAATTATTACTTTCTTTATTGCCATGAAATTTGTCAGGTCTCATGAAATTTGTCTCATTAGAGTGGCTTAGTTTAGTCGTCAAGTCTCTGCGGCATTCAGTTGTAGAGAAGTGACTGAAATGCCAGCCTCCACAGCATTTTTATTAGCAGATGGCAGAAAACAAACGTCTTTGGAGAAAAACCGAAGAGAAGGGGTTAAGGGGTCAATAAACAATTATTACCGAGCTGAAACTGGGAGGTTTATCGTCAGATTCAATGGGGAACCTCTCTCAAAATCTGGAGGAGCTGGGACACCCCCAGCAGACCCCAGAGCCTTTTCTAGGGACCACCTCAGAGGATGGAGGTGGTTGCTCCCCGGCTGGACTTGACTCCTCAAGGCTGTGGAAGGTCAAACTGCAGTGTCACAGCAGCGCTCTGAGGTTAGGGTGGAGGGCTAGCCGAGGGGGATGAGGCTGGAAACACTGATTCGTGCCTTGGGTCTAGGTCCAAACAGCATCTGGCCAGCTCATTAGTCAGGTATCATCTCCTTTAGCAAGAGATAGTGAGGTCGCTCTCTTCTCAGCTGCTGTCCCCTCCTACAGGGGAATTTTCTCCACCGAGCAGGGCTGATTTCCGAGGCTTTCTTTCCCTTCCCTCAGCAGCGCTCTGACGTGCACACCATGTGACAGGCCCCCTTCTGCTATAAACCGAGGAAAGGTCCGCCCTCTCCTGGACTCAGCCCTGGCCTCGCCGAGCTCTGTTCCTAGACTCTCGCCCGTCCCGCACCCTCCTGGGCGCCCGACTCTCTGACTAGCCTGCCTGGGCCCCGCCACCCCCCTCCTCAGCTGACCCAGCTAAAGACGCTCGGAGAGCCGAAAGTCAAGTCCTCCGCCCAGGCTCGGTGCGAGCGGAGCTCCCGGAGCGCAGAAACCTTGGGGCTTCGGCGGCGGCGCAGGAGTTACAAAGTCACAGCGCGAGACTCAGCCGCCGCCCGGCAGCCCAGCGACGCTCAGGTAGCCGCGGCGCCCCCAGGGGGGCGCCCCCGGGCCGGGCCCGCTGCCCGGGACTCGGACTGGGGAGCGAAGGGAGCCCGGCGCCCCCATGCGCCGCCCCGCCTCCGCGGTGCCACAGCTATGACCCTGAGCACGGAGATGTCCGATGCCTCCGGCCTCGCGGAGGAGACAGATATCGACGTGGTGGGGGAGGACGAGGACGAAGACGACGAGGAAGAAGAGGACGACGACGAGGGCAGCGGTGGCGGGCCCCGGCGGGCTGGCCCCGCGCAGCGGCGGCGGCGGCGCTCGTATGCCGGGGAGGACGAGCTAGAGGATCTGGAGGAGGAGGACGACGACGATGACATCCTACTGGCGCCGCGGGCAGGGGGCTCCCCGGTGCCCCCAGGCCCAGCTCCCGCGGCGGGGGCTGGAGCCGGCGGGGGCGGCAGCGCGGGCGCGGGAGGCGGCGGCGGCGGCGGCGGGAGCGCGGGCGGAGGAGCCAAGAA
Source organism: Arctocebus calabarensis (assembly GCA_963573935.1). Lineage (NCBI taxonomy): Eukaryota > Metazoa > Chordata > Mammalia > Primates > Lorisidae > Arctocebus > Arctocebus calabarensis. The sequence goes on from CAUYON010146860.1 coordinate 4,168, forward strand.
CCCGCTGGTGAAGCCGCCCTACTCGTACATCGCACTCATCACCATGGCCATCCTGCAGAGCCCCAAGAAGCGGCTGACGCTGAGCGAGATCTGCGAGTTCATCAGCGACCGCTTCCCCTACTACCGGGAGAAGTTCCCCGCCTGGCAGAACAGCATCCGCCACAACCTCTCGCTCAACGACTGCTTCGTCAAGATCCCCCGCGAGCCGGGCAACCCGGGCAAGGGCAACTACTGGACGCTGGACCCCGAGTCCGCCGACATGTTCGACAACGGCAGCTTCCTGCGTCGGAGGAAGCGCTTCAAGCGACAACCGCTGCTCCCGCCCAACGCGGCCGCCGAGTCGCTGCTGCTGCGTGGGGCGGGAGCCGCCGGGGGAGCCGGAGACCCGACCGCGGCCGCCGCGCTCTTCCCGCCCGCGCCGCCGCCGCCCCCGCACGCTTACGGCTACGGCCCTTACGGCTGCGGCTACGGCCTGCAGCTGCCGCCCTACGCGCCGCCCTCGGCCCTGTTCGCCGCCGCCGCCGCCGCCGCCGCAGCCGCCTTCCACCCGCACTCGCCCCCGCCGCCCCCGCCGCCGCACGGCGCGGCCGCCGAGTTGGCCCGGACCACTTTCGGCTACCGGCCGCACCCGCTCGGCGCCGCCTTGCCCGGCCCCCTACAGGCCTCGGCCGCCAAAGCGGGCGGCCCGGGCGCCTCGGCGCTGGCGCGCTCGCCCTTCTCCATCGAGAGCATCATCGGAGGCAGCCTGGGCCCGGCCGCCGCCGCCGCCGCTGCCGCGCAGGCCGCCGCCGCCGCGCAGGCCTCGCCCTCACCCTCGCCGGTGGCGGCGCCGCTCGCGCCCGGATCCGGCGGCGGAGGCTGCGCGGCGCAGGCGGCCGTGGGCCCGGCGGCCGCGCTCACTCGCTCCCTCGTGGCCGCCGCGGCGGCCGCCGCCTCTTCCGTCTCCTCGTCAGCCGCCCTGGGGACTTTGCACCAAGGGACTGCCCTGTCCAGTGTCGAGAACTTTACTGCTAGGATTTCAAATTGTTAATAACGCTATGTTAGCGCGCTTGAGAAAGAAGGTAGGAATCTCGGCTCCTTTTGCGTCTTGGTGGTTTGGTGGTTTGCTCTCTGGGCGCGGCCCCTCCTGACCTTTGCGCGCCCATTTTCGCAGCTTCGGATTCTCGGACCAAACTGGGAACAGCTCGGGCGCGGCTTTTCGTCTCTGCGGGTCCCTGTATTTATGCAAAGTCGTCCTATGCTGCAGCCCCCAACTCGGGGTAGGGAGAACGAGGGTGCTGGTGGGGGTCCGCCCTGTTGAGGCACTAGGGACTTCCCTGACTTTGGCAAATTAAAAACAACAACAACTAAGCTTTTTTTGAAGTATAGAGAGTCTCAGGTTAGGTGCAGGCGTTAAAAAATAAATAGTGTTCAAAATAAGAATAATACAGAAATAGCAAAGGTCTCGAAGAATGCCAGCAAAGCGATACTTTTTTATTTGAGGACACTTGTCTGGTGTATTTTTTCATGAAAAGGAAAAAATGATTAACATGTTTACACAAGAAAGAAGTCAGAATTATCATTTCTTATTTTAACCTGTGTTTTGTATCATAATAGACATGCGGATTTTTTATTTTGTACTTACTGCGTATTCTTTACAAGGAGAATTGTAAATTTTACTGGCAATTATTATTGTACTATTCTAATGTAAGATTTTTACACTTTTTCAGAAATAAAATGCTTAATTTTCAAAGAAAAGTCAGTACAATAATTGACTTCAGTTGTCCCTCCTTAATTTGTTTTCTGTTAAAAAAAAGGTTTCTATATGGGATAAGTAGGATATAGATTACAATATAGATTACACCAAAATATTCTCTTCAAAGAGAATTTAACGAAAGCATCATGCCACGATTTTTCATTTTTAAATTTTGACTTCCAAAGTCAAAGCCATTGTAGAAGGTCAATAATTATTTCTAAATGTCTCCAAATAAAATGAGTTACTTTGGTTTACATTTTCAAATCTGACTCTGGTCCATTTTTAAGAGTGTCATTTTGAAATTAAAGCCATCCTTATGCTAAGGTAATTTAATAGACACATTTAGTTTTATTTTTGAGCTTCCCACTTTAATTTCCATTCATTGTTTATCACAGTGTCATATTTGCAAAAACTCTATAACATAATTTTATATTTTAATGTAAGCAAAACAAGCAGAGACAGTTTCCAGTTTTAAATTTTAATAGAAAAAATTAATAGAAATGATCATTAGTTAAATCGCTTTAAGGTCTTGAAGAAAATATTTTGCATACCCTGTGTAAAATAACTTATAAGTATTTGAAAGTTCTAGCATTTAAAGCTACTATTTTTGACGTAGAAGGAATTCCAGTAATTGCATAAAGAGGGTTTTTTATTTTAAATGGGAAACATTGAAATTCCATCTTAAATGAGTAACTTATGATATTTAAGAGAAACCTTCAACTTTATGATAAGTATAAGCTTTAAAGAAAAAAATGAAAGTATATGAGGTGTTAATTGTATTTATACAATTTTGATGACATATACCACCTTTCAAATTTGTCTTTTCATTAACTGCTTATTGCGCACAATTTCTTCTTTGGAAAAGTGTGAGACACTAGTTTGATGACTATAGATATTATTGGGGCTCTAAAAAAACCAAGATATATCATACATATGTATACATCATATGTCACATACATAATCACATATAATTTAAATGCTTAATATCAGTGGAAATTTCATCTTCTTTAAAATATAATTTAAATACCTAAAATCATTGGAGATTTCCGTTTCTTCAGATAGGTATATATCTGGAGTTCTGCAGATTTAATTTACCAAGTCAAAGAAGTTCACCTTGGAGGTCAATATTTTGCAGTGATATTTACTCTTAATGCCTTGTCCCTTTTTAGGGAGGACAAAACTTTCTCATAGGCTCAAAATGAAAGAGCCTTTCTCATGCTTATTTTTTCCTATGAAATGCTTGGAAGAGGTTACATACACTCAACCCTCAAACTTACCACTAAACATATAGATACATATTGAAATCCTGTTAAAACTAAACTCTTGTATGCAAAAGTTACTTTTACCCTAGCCTGGCCTAAGAGGAGACGTTGAACCTGAGGAGGTCCCGATTCCACGCGCCGCCCGGGTGGAGAGGCCAGTGGCAGGCGGAACCCAAAGGGCACCCACCGACCCTGCTGTCGCGCCTTATAGCTTTCTGCAACGACGCACAGACCGAAATATGGGTCTGAAAGTAATTAGGAAGAGAGAGCCAAGAACAAAAACCATGTGTATTTTAAATTTTTTAAGATTTTTGCACGATGGGTAGATGTCCTGAAAGGAGTCCCACTAATCTCTCGTTCAGATTCCTCCAAATATAAAAAATGAAGGGACAGACTCCCACCTCCTCCTGGGGTGTCAGTGCATTTAAGAGAACTGCAGGAAGATACTGGGAGACCCAGCGGTGGCCTCCCTGAGTCCCGGGGTGGGGGTGCCGCTTCCCTCGTTCCCACTGGAAACCACGCGCCTGTTTGTAAAACAGATGGAGTGCAGCGTGAGCCCCTGTGAACATCCAAACGACACCCGCCTCAGTTCGGGCTCGTGTCCTGCGGCTCGGTTCCCCACTCTCCGGGTTTGGGGTTCCACCGTTGGCCTTGCTGACCCCGCAGGCCTGCTCAGGGGCGGATGGGACTGGGTAAGACAGGGCCGCGCGCGGGGCGGGTGAGACGTGAGTTGTGGAAGGTGTGGGCCAGAGGGCGAGGGCCGCGGGACAGGGGAGGAGTGACGCGGGGACCGCGGGTCGTGGACGGGCGAGCCAGGAGCGCAGGGCGCGCCCCGTCTAGCCGCGCAGGCGAGCAGGTGCTGGAACAAAGGCCTCTGCGCCGGGCTACCGTGGCCTTTGATGCGCAAGGACGTCTCCTCCTGGGACTCCTCATTCGCATGCAAATCCAGCACTGGTCCCCTTTTCTTTGTAGGCAAACAGAAGGATGTTTGTGTGTTTGTAGGAACGAAGCCTGCTTGAACAAGCCTTCCTCAATAGGCTGGGTCTCGAAAAATAAACCAGTTGGACAAACATTGGTCACCAGTGCTCCTCCTCCCAACTACAAAGTGTGGATTTGCTACAACTCATTAACCCGACGCTTTTCTCCCCTTCTCCTTGTTTCTCTGCTCATCAAACGCCCCCGTAGAGCCTCGGGACAAATGACCGGAGCTCAGTCGAAAGGGAATTGCAGTTAATAGGGAGAGGGATGTATTGGGGCTAATGGTTCAGGCAGCTCCTGGACAAGGACCACACAAAAAGGAGCCTCTCCATTCAGGGCTCCGTTGTGTTGCGGAGACTTAATCTGCCCCTAGATTTAGCCAAATGTTATCTATTGCGGGGGTAATGAAGCCCTTATGGATTGAATTGCTCCTTGTACCGCACATGGTGTCACGACCTTAGATCTTTCCTTGGTCGATTTCTTTTTTCTCTATTGGGTAATTATTTTATTTCTTTAAAATAAGAAGCCAGCGCTTCTGCTCAACAGTGTGTTTGCTCTACACCCCGTCCCATGCATTTATTTAAGGGCCACTTCCCTTCCTCTTAAGAAAAGAAAAAGAGAAACTGTGGAAATGAAAGACAAAATTGTGGATTCTTTTCTCATTTTTTACTAACTGAAGCATTTGTATGTTGTTTGCCATCTCTACTTCTCTGGCCCCTACTACCTGGAATTTTCCTGCCCAAACTTTCTGTTGACAGAACTGGAATTCTGGATATATTCGTTATCAGAATTTTTGCAGTGAGTGTAGTAAGCAGTCACTTCAGAAAGAAGCTTCTCTTCCCGTCATAGTTTTTTCTTTTTTATACCCCCCCCCCATTTCTTCCTGTAGCTTGTCCTCTGAGAGATCTGGGGGAGTTGGTTATTCTGATGCAGGGTGATTATTTTGATGGAATACCAGCCTGTGTCATTTATTAAAGGCTGTCTGAAGGCCAGTGGTTGAGGGAGAGGCTATGCCTGTTTTTTTTTTTCCTCTCTCTGGCCCCAGTGGCTCTGATTTCCTTGATTGACCGAGGACCAAGCTTGAACTAACCATGTTATTACAACTGCTGTTGATGGGTAGGGATATGTTCTTACTACCCAAAGCCAGGAATTGAGGACTGTAGTTATAATTTTAAAATTCTGTGCTGGCTACACATTCTACTCACACCTGTTTTTATTACTGACTGAGATAACTTATTTGGGGGGCAATTTAAAGGTCGTATCAGTATTAAATTCAATCCAAATCAGAAATCTGTCCAGGAACCACCCTGGACCCTCAGGGCTCCTGAGGGGTGGTGGTGGTGGTGGTAACCATGCATCTAATTGGAATGCCAGGGGGTCCCATACCCCCTTTAGAACTGAACCAGACAAGGACAGGCCTGGGGAGCAGAGGACAAGTGAAGTGGGCTCAGCCTTGTCTGCATTCATTCTTGTTCCTGCTGGTTTCCTGGTGGCACAGCTGGTTCACACATATACGTACACAGGCATGCACGCTTATTGCCCATCAGCTGCCACTTGCCTTCCTGCTCCTCTACGATTTTGTAATTAGACATGTGCTTTTTGTTGGTAAATGTGTTTGATGTCATGGCCAGTGAAATGTGGTGTGTTTACAGAGCAACAAATGTAAATGTGTAAATATGTTTAGTGTAAAATCTAGCCGTTGGACTTCAGCAATAAATGCTATGCCAACCCGGACTCGATTACATCTGACAGAAAGATGGAAAATCTGATCATGACCAGCTGCTCAGGGCTCTTTGGTGCTTATACTTTCCCAACTGAATTCACTTCTCAGATAATTTTTTTGAATGTCACATCTCTCTAATCACTTCTTTCCCTTGATCTGAACAGCTTGGGCTCCTTTTTCTTGTTGACCCCTCTGACATGCAGGAAATTTCCTAGTTTATTCCTCCAGCTTCTTTATCTGGAAAATACTAGTCAGCAAGGTACAAAGCACAGAGAAAACAGTTGATGATTATCATTGATCCCTGGTTGAGCCCCAAGTTTCTAGGTGTGATAGGATGGGTCAAAAGAGAAATGAGAATAAAAACTATGAGCTTCTGACCCATATTTATAATTTTTCTTGGCCTTATCACCAGTACCCTATCATTAAAGAAAACTGCTTTGAGCAATTCTAAATTTTAAAAGTAAAAATTAAACAGGAAAAAGGTTTTGTACAAATTCTAACAACTTTTCATAAAATGAAAGCACATGTACAACCAGCATTAAGAAGCAGATATCATTACTGTCCTGGAATGCCTTTCCTGTCTCTTCCAGTCAATACCTTCACCACACTGGCTTTTAAAAAGAACTTTCATTAATATTTCTCTTAACCACACTGTGAAATCGTGAGGGCAAGAACTATTTATTGACCCTATTTTACAAATAAAGATGGCAAAACTCAAAGAGATTAAAAGACTTGCCCAAGGTCACAGCTACTAGGACTTCATTATTTAAACCTCATTTTATTTCCATTAGAGCACATTGCTAGTTTGTTGCCATCATTGTGATTTATTAAACATTGCTGTGGTAGGGAAGTTGCATTAGAGTCACCTCATAAAAGAATCATTTATTTCTTACACACTTCCCCTCCCCCACATTCTTGCCACACCCTCCTCCCCATCACCTCTGCCCAGGTCTTCCAAGAACCTTGTTTTCAATGCATTTGGAATTGGGAGCTAATTATTTCAGAGGCATCAGCTTCTTTCACCCAGTTCTTTCTACATTACATTCTCATAGCATCCCTTTCTCCCCCATCTTTTCACATCAACAATCTTTAAAACATTATCCACATACACATAGCTTACCATTGTGCTACTTATCCATTTCCTCTGCTTCTCTTGCTGATGTTCAGTGGTCAAGATCTGCCAGTTTTGACATTTCTGCTAAGCTGTTAAGACAGTCCTACAGCTACCCATTGGGGGGGTATCCTCCCTGTGTGGAATAGGGAAGAATATGGGAGGAGTCAGATGAGCTGATTGAACATTAAATGAGAAAATACATATTTTTCTGAAAACATGCCCGCCCCCACCCTGCCCAGACACACTCTTGGAGAGATTTCACAGTCTTTGAACAGCCGCACATCTTGTGGCTTGGGCCAGTCCTTTACCCCCTGTACAATTAATCCACCTGCCTACCAGAAGTCTCCCTGACATGCTTATAGGGGAATTCCAAACTACCTGCTAGTAGTATCCTTGCCTATTGTTACCCAAAAGCTTCATTGAAGCCTGGCCCCCTCAGGCTAGGGCGTGGGTCACTGCTTTGTCCAGTACACAGGCATCCACTTTGGGGACATCCCAAATGTGGGATTTTCATTTAAGATCAGCAACATTTTTCTTTTTAATTCTAGACTTAAAAAAAAAAAAAAAGCCCTATCCCAGGAGGAAAAGCCATTAGTATCAGTGGGTTTATTGAGAGAATCTGGAGAATTCTGGTTCTGAATTTGAAATTAGAGAACGTTTGGAAAGATATTTTCCTATTATTAAAGTGAGAGTGACTTTATTTTTTAAGATAGGATGTTTCTCTGTATATAGGATGCTACTGCTAGGAGAATTTATCTAGTCTGTTAGCAGAATGCAGACTTTATGTATGGAATGTGTCCTATGTCCAGCTGGTCCACTCAGCACTAGAAAGGGAATAGGTTTGGGGTGGCCAGGGCAGTCATAGGATGGATCTGAGGTTCTGGGTCTTTGCTTGGGTCTCCTTGTCCCAGAGGGAGACAGGCACAGACCAAAGAGTCTCATTTGCATGCAGCTACTGATCATTAACAAAGAAAAAGAAGCAAAGAAAAAGAGGGAAGGGCAGAGATTAATTATGGCAGAAGACAGAGTGTCTTTACATACTTGTCTAGAAATTCCTGTTAAAATAGCTAGAAGGTAGATATTTTCAGCAATAAAAGGTAACTATACATTTTCTGAAAAGTCTATAATAAAGGGTCATTATGAGGGAAAAAATAACTCCATTTTCTATCTCTATTTTTGCTTATTTTAATGCAGACATATATATATGAAGATGCACAAAATAATGTTCTATTAGATGGTAGAATAGGGAGAGGAAAAAATACTACAAGCAGAAAGAAAAAGAACTCCCCCAAAACAAACAAACAAAAAACTCTAAAGCCTGCAAGAGGAGAAAGAAGACTATGTTGAAATTGAATGGGAGATTAGTTTACAACCTCATTTATATTTTTAATGGGGAGGAACAAGTTGTGAGAATCAAATAATATAATTTATGTGAAAATGTTTTGAAAAACATAAAAGAAATGCTGCTGTAAAGAATTTTGATCCTTTGTGGTCTTTCCCGACGTCCTTATTTTCAAGGAAAAAAAAGAAAACCTTCTAAATCCCAGATCTTTCAATTGGTTAAGAGAGATGCTTGATTATAAAAATTCATCTTTGAAATTCCTGCCCCTATCTATGAAATAACATTTTCTAGAAATAATGTGTATAAAAGAGATGGCATTGTGTTTTCTCTTACTTCAGCCAAATGGATATTTGGGCTGATAACTTTCTCCCCCCTTCTAAAATAAACAAACCACTGGTGTTTTAAATCCACTCTTCTACTCTCTTTCTGTGTTTCTTTCCTCTACTTATTTATCTACTGATCATCTCTTTAACCCCTAAGCTTTCAAAAGTGGGATTAGTGTGCACTGTTTATTGAGCACCTGCTATATTGCAAATCTCTTCATTCCTGATTTAAATATAGGAAACAAGTGAAAGAATTCCCACCACCAAGACGCCTCTAATAACGTAAGCATATGCTGCAGAACAAGAGAAGCAAGACGTTTTAGCAAGAAACAATGGTGGTTGAAACGCTAAGAAGATAAGTTTTTCATTTCTCCATTAACAAAAATATTCTTTCATTATCAAAATCTCACTGGTCTGTAAATGAAATTGACAATAGCCTCTTGGCAATCCTTGCAGTGTGGCCAGGTTACTCACAAAATGCCTAAAAAACCTATGTGCCCAAGTGCTATAGAGGTCAGTCAATGCCAGACTCCTTCAGGCGCTATGAGTTTGAATTTCCTTCAAGTTTTAAGTCTTTTTACTAATAAATCGGCTTGTAGCCCTAGCTGCTAGTTCCTGAAGAACTGAGGAGGAGGAGGGTGTCCCTGGCTGCCAGTTGGCTGTGAAGAATTGACAAGGGGGAGGGCTAAGGTTTGTGATCAGGCCCTAAAATACAACCAAATGGAGACTATGACCTGCATGGAATTAGTTTATGTTCAATTGGGTTTGTGAAGAGTTAAGTACAGAGACAGTTAAAAAAAAAACAAACCCAGCAACTCTAAGGCACTTTTTTTCCAGGCTCAAACATTTTATTCCAAATCAAAGAAAACAAAAATAAAGCAGGTATATTTTTCTTGCATTCTTTTACTCACTTTTATCGTTTTTCCTTTTATATGCTTTTAAATAGTTTCCCACTTGCAGGAACTGTACAGGCATCTTCAATACGTAAACTCTAAGTCCAAGTTTTGAACCATTGGGGGTGCGTAGGTGCCCAAGAGATTGCCTGTATTCTATTCAAGCATTAACTTCACCTTTAAGTTGTCATTGCCAAGAACTGTGCTCAAGTCACTAAGTTTGGGTCTTGGGTTTTCCTTCAAAAGTAACCAGGGGTACAGAGGACAAAAATAAAATGCTGAGGTGCTTGGTGCTCTGTTTCTCTATTTAAGGAATTTAATATTTCTCTGCTTTCCTCCCTTTCCCCCCACCCCCTTCCCCTCCACATACATAGCAAGACTCCAGCAAACATCTCCCACACGTCTTTAGAATTATGTGGGATAAGATCCCTTATTTTAGGGAGTTAGTGGGTACGGGTTGTTATTGTAACTCTATTCTGTAACTAAAGCTCTGGCATGTAATAAATCTCTCTCTAGAGATTTTTGGATCTTTGATTTGAAAAATCGGATTCCTTTTGTGGAAACAGTTGACAGGAACCTAAAAGGATTAGTTGCATTCCAGATAGGATAATTTTTACTGGCAACATTTTGAATCGATTTGGTCCCTTTCAGACCTTAAACAATGTCCAGAAAAATGACCTAACAGGACTTATACTATTTTCCTTTGTCTGTGAATTCACTTGCCGCCTGTGCCGACGTCTCGATAGGCTTTTGACGGGGTTTTGCTCCTAAGCAGTGTGCTGAATTAGTTTCCGATCGCCCTTTCTACTTGGTTTTTACCTCCTTCGGCCGGGGGCCGCGCACTGTTTTCCCGACGTCAGCCCTTGAAATGAAGCAGGAGCAACGGTTTGCCTCTCGGTGGCGCTGTCGGGGGGTGGGGGCGCTGGGACCCGCTCCCCGCTCGCCGCGGTCCCGGGAGCTCCGGCGCCCCGACATCGCAGGGGACTCCGAGGCCAAACTTTCAGGGGACCCTAGGTCCTCCACGGCTAAACATTCAGGGGATCCTGGGTCCCCCGGAATGCGACTATGAATAGGAGTGGGCGGAAAGGACGATAATCCCGCTTCCCTCTTCTTATCTACCCCTCCCTCCCAGCCCCAAGCAAAAACCCGAGAGTGGCCTGCCTCGTTGCAGACCGCCGCGGAGCTGCTGCGAGCCGGCCGCGGGCCACAGCGTCCCCGCCTCCCCCAGCCCTCTCCACTGTTTATTTTGTTGTCAGCGGACTTATCAAGATGTTAGTTTGCTGGAGGTTCTGACCTGCCCGGGCGCTCTGGCTGCTCAGCCCGGGCTTTCCCCTCTGTTTTTACACCTGCACAAACTCCATCGCACTCCCCTGTCTGATTTATAGCCCAATTAAAGGTTCAGTGTTCTCCAAGCCACCCGGGCTGCTCTGCTCCTCGCCTCCCGCCCGCAGCGGCGAGCGCAGGAATGCGCGGGGCCGGGGCCTGAGGCCGGGCCGGGCCGTTCCGCGTCCAAGAGCCGGAGCGGGCGGGCAGGCGGCCTGCTCCCCGAGCGGGGCAGGGAGGACCAGCGGCGCCCCCCCGCCCCACGGCCGCGCGCAAGTGGGCCTGGTCCGCAGCCCGAAGTTGCTCCCTCCGTGGAGTTTCGGCTTCACTGGGAGGCGGCGCGCCAGGCCGGGGCGGAGGGCGCGGGAGCTGCCACGTGGCGCGGCCCGACGCGGGGGCCCCGCACCGACATTCGGCTCGCAGAGCCCCCAAGCCGGGCCCGGCTGCTGCATCGCCGAGGCCGCGTCTCCACGCGACTTCCCCGGTGAGGAGGGGGCGGCCGTGGGGCCGGGAGGGGCGGAGAGGCGCAGGGCCGGGACGTGAGGTTGTGCACACTCGTCCGCGGCCCTTCCCTCCCTCCTCGCCCGGCCGCGACCTGGACACGCTGCGGGGATGCGGCCGGTTCCTGCGGCCGGGCTCCGGCTGTGGGCGGGAGGCGCGGGGTCAAAGACCGCCCAGCCCCGATCCGTCCGATGCCGGGCCCCGGAGAGGGCGGGCGGGCGTCCGCTCCAACCTCCTTCTTTGCGGCCTTTTCTTTGCGGAGAGAATAAGCGGCAACCCAGCCGAGATTGGCAGCATTGAGCATCTTCCTAACCCAACTCTGTCTTCTTTCCATCTATCAATCCACCTTTCTAATTAGACTAATTAGGAGCTCTCTGGAGTGTCGCTAGGCCCAGGGACCGAGCCGCTTACGGGTTGTGAAAAGAGTCCTGAATGACCACGCTGGGGGCCGGGCGGGGGCCTTTGCGACCCATTCAGCACAGAGTAACAGTGGCTACATTTATCCCTGGCTATTGAAAAGAGGCTCGATTAAAACGTTTGGGAACTAATGCCACCCTGCATCCCCTCTCTAATTAGAGGAGCCCAGGGCCAGGGCAGGAGCGCCAGGGACCCCGCGGACACTCGTCCTGGCGCTACTGCTTTCCGCCCTTTCAGCACTGCCGAGTTCCTTCCGCAGACAAAAGTCCGCCACCTCCCCACCTGTTGCCCGGCCCTGGGTTTCCCACCCATCCGGAGCCCCGAGCCCTGAGCCCTCGTCCCAAACAGCTGCTTTGGAACAGCCCAGACGTTGGGGGCAGCGGAGCGGAAAAGAGGCGCCTAGTTCTCCCTGTCTGTCGTGGAAAGCACCCCTTTCTCATTCGGTAGACTCCATACTTTCCTCCCCGTCTGCCTTCCTCGTATTTCTCACATTCTTTACTTAAAGTTCATTTGCCCCCCACCCTCCAATGATATTTCTTAGTAAAGGCTTTGGGAATGAGAGAATAGTGGGTCAGATGCCATCCTGAATCCACTGTCCTTGGCTTCACATTCTGTGTGGGAGATCCTTGCTTGTACTTTTTGCCACTAGTCTTTTTAAGAAATGTGTGTGAAGCACCTACGTGCCTAGACAGACAGATTGGTACTATGCTCCTCAGCCTTCTTATTTCCCTTAACTTACTCCATCCCCAAATATGCCTTAAGAGGTTGAACCTGTATTGCTTCTACATCGTGGTTTATATGTAGATGTGGTTGTAGGTTTTCTTTATCCATTTCATGGCTTAGTAGGAAAAACTCCAGACACAGGGAAACATATGCATTAGGGAAGCAAGAGAGAAATGACAAATAGCAGACATACTGTAAATACAGATTTCGTATGTGTGTGGTGGGGTGGTGGGTTTTTTGTTCATTTTGTTAGTGAGAAGGGCAAACACACTTTACCCTAAAATAATGGTAACCAAGAGGGTTTGATTCTCTCCCTCTCCCTCCCTCCCTGTTCTTAATCCTTCTTTTTGGAAAAGAGCCAGATGTACAAAGGAATATCATCAGGTCACTGTTCTTGATCTTGTTAATTTAGAAAATGGAACCTCAGCAAAAGATGCTATTAACTAAATGTCAACCCGCAGCATGCAAAATTCCTTGGATCCAAACTTCAAAACAAGGAATGAAAGATGTCGCATGAGTGAAAGGAATCATGGAATTTTTAAAGGCCTAAACTGATCTTAATAGAGTTTTATTGTTTCCACACTCTGCCTCGCAATATTTTAATTTAACAGTTACAATATGCATGACATTACAACACAAACCTAACTAGTTAACCTAACCTAACTAGGGCAGAGAAGAGGAAAGAGAGGAGAAAAATGGTTCATTAGTATTAGGAAAAATGACAATTTGCAAAATTTAAAAATTTCTGGAAACTTTGAGATGACAAACCAAAATCTACTGTCTATGACTTTATCAACAGATATCTTACTCTCTCCTATCAGTTAATTTTAATTAAAAATAATGTATACACAATAATCCAATGTATCCAACTCCTAAGTATATGACTTGGTGAGCTGAACATATATATGCACCTGTGTCTACTTAGATCAAATTGTAAAACATTTTAAACACCCAGAAAACTCCTCCATGCCCTTCTCTAATGAATACCATCTCACTTCCAACTACTATTCTCATTTATCTCACCACAGATGAGCTTTTATCAAACATTATCTTGATTTTCATACAAACAGATTCACACAGTAGGTATGTAGTCCTTTATTTGGCTTCTTTTACTCATCAGTATGTTTGTAAGATTCACCTGTTCAAACTTCTATTTATAAAACAATATAAATGGTTAAGACAATTTATACAGGTAGAGAATGGGAAGCAAATGCTGGAAAGCTTTACCTTAGTCTGAAATTAAAACAAATGTCCTTTCCCCAGAGACCCCCAACTTTTCATTATCAGCTATCAACAGTGATCTTAAGATTATAGGTAAATAAATAAATGAAACAAAATGATATAGTTTACCCATAGTAACTGTTACATCACTTTCAAGATGCAATGGCGGGTAAATGGAAGGAGATCAGAAGCCGCATGCTGTTTTTGTAATTAGATTCTGTTTCCTACTTGCCATTTCATTCGGTAGGACTAGTACTAAGTACTTTGGGCCTCTTCACAAAGAAAGGCATGAACTCGAGGGGGAAAGTAAATTGCATCCAGTTTGTTCTATCTCAGATTTGCAAGCACTTAATGCCATAGCCAGTCAAGTGCACTTTGAATTCTGTTTGAAAGTAAAGTGTTCATTTTGCAACTAACATAGCAATCTCTACTTTGTCCCATCTATGGGTCACCATACAGACCAGTTAACTTTGAACAGAGAAAAGCATAGCAGATGTGCAGATTTATGATGATCTTGTTCATTCTCAGCATCTTCTGCAATCCAGTCTCCAAACCAGCTCGTTCATGAATTCAAGCTGTGATTCACCGTGGGCAACCAGGGCAGCCCAACATTAATGCTGCTCTCTCAACAGAAAACAGAGAGTGCAGCTAGTAGGCCTTTTCCCCAGAAAGAACAGCATTTTTAGGCAAAGCTGTGTTTATGCCATAGGAAAAATTATGAGGCCAAGTGGAAGAACCTAAAGTGAGTTTTTGGTTGCTTATGTAGGAGATTGGTAAATTTGAAGTAGGGAACACATCGTTTTATAATTTTAAATCTAAAAAGTAATATAAATATAAAATACAGCTTGGAGTCTATATTTAGGGAGATTGTGTAAAGACAAGTCATCCTCACTGAATTATTATAAGACCAGCCAAATAAATTAAGTAATTTCCCAAAATAATCAGATCTAAACACTTATTAAAGTAGCTAAAATAAAAAGTTCATTAATAGCAAATGCTAGTAAGAATCTGAGAAACTGGATCGCCTACGCATTACTGGTATAAATGTAAAGTGGTACAGTCACTCTGGAAAATAGTCTGTCAGTTACTCACAAAACTAAACATGCCCTTACCATGTAGCCAAACAACCATACTCTAGTGTGTTTATTCCAGAGCAGTGAAAATTTATGTTCCCAGAAAAACTTGTACATGAGTGTCCATAGCAGCTTTGTAATGGAAGAGACAGAGAAAGAGAGAAGAAAGAAAAAAAAAGAAACAAGGAAAGAAAGAAGGAAGGAGAGAGAGAGAGGAAAGGGAGGCAGGCTGGCAAGAAGGAAGGACGAAAGAAAAGGAAAGAAAGAAAGACGGGGCAGCGCTTGTGGTTCAGTGAGTAGGGCATATACTGAGGGTGGCAGGTTTAAACCCAGCCCCAGCCAAACTGCAACAAAAACAAAAAATAGCCGGGCGTTGTGGTGGGTGCCTGCAGTCCCAGCTACTCAGGAGGCTGAGGCAAGAAAATGGCTTAAGCCCAAGAGCTGGAGGTTGCTGTGAGATATGATGCCATGGCACTGTACTGAGGGCAACAAAGTGAGACTCTGTCTCTAAAAAAAAAAAAAGAAAGAAACAGGGAGGGAAGGTGAGAGAGAGGGAAGGAAGGACAGCACATATATCTTTCAATGGTGAAAGTCTGGGATATTCATACAAAGAAATACTACTCGGCAGTAAAAAGGAATAAAGTATTGATGCATGCAACAAATTGGCTTTAAAGGGCATTATGCTAGCTGAAAAAATTCAACCTCAAAAAGTTAATACTGCATAATTCCATTTATATAACATTCTCAAAATGACAAAACTATAGAAATATAGATTAGCGGTTGCCAGGGGACAAGGAAAGGGTACAGGAGGGAGTTCCTTTGTAGTGATGAAAGAATTTTGTATAATACTTGTGGTGGTTATGCAACTTTATACATGGGATAAAATTTCATAGAACTACACACACACAAACACAAATGCATGTAAAAATTGGTAAAAAATGAATAAAGCCTATAATGTACTTAACAGTGCTATTCAATGTCAGTTTCTTCATTTTGGCCATGTGCTGGGGTTACAAAGATGTCACCATTGGAGAAAGCTTGGTGAAGGGCATATGGAACTCTGTGTAACTTCCTTCGAATCTGTAATTATTTCGAAATAAACAGTAAGAAAATAACTAATAGATCCTTCAGTCATTGTCTCATTAATACAACTTTCTGCTGATGACAAGAGCTTTCATTGATTGATTTTTCATACGTAATAAGAACAACTAATCTAGTCCTGTCCTTGCAACAGGTATTTCATAAGCAGTGTTTAAAAGATTGGTAATTTCTGTTGCTTTTTTCTATCAGTGAGCCCAATACTGAAAACTTTAACTTTTTCTCTTTCTTTCTTTCTTTCCCTCCCTCCCTCCCCCCACCTCTTTCTTTCAAGACAGAGTCTCATTTTGTTGCCTAGGCTAGAGTGTGGTGGCATCAGCCTAGCTTACAGTAACCTCAAACTCCTGCATTCAAGCAATCCTCTTGCCTCAGCCTTCTGAGTAGCTAGGACTACAGAAACCCACCACAACACCAGCTAATTTTTTTTTATTTTCAGTAGAGATGGGGTCTTTCTCTTGCTCAGGCTAGTCTCAAACTCCTGAGCTAAAGGGATCCTCTCAGAGTGCTAGGGTTATGTGTGAGTCACCATGCCTGGCCCTAGAAAGTTTTTGAAACATAAAAACTTATTGCCCATTTGCTTGAAAAACTATATTCTTTGAGGGTGAGTTTAATTTTGCAAAGGGCCAAATGGCACTGAGAATCAAATTTGGTGAATGAAGAAGATGATCAAGTTGAATAAAACTTTCCCCCCTCCCTCTCTCCTTTCTTTCTTCTTCTTTTTTTTTTTTTTACAAAACCAATGTGTCCTTGAAGGTCTGTCATCTTGTGTGACTCATAAACTGGTTACAATAGGAGAATTCTCAAAATATCCTCAGGAATGACAGCATCATTGATACTATATATTGGTAGATTCCCAGGGCGATTACTTAGAAGGAAACATCATTTACATATATAAATTCTTATAAAGGTTTTAAAAAATTGCCTAATTTCTAGTCATGCTTTAAAGAAAGTTCTTAAAAATGTTTATAGTTTATTTTGGAAATAGCACATTAAATAAGGTTTAAGGTTTCAAGTATTTAAAGGATAGCACGTATTCATCTTTTTCTAAGCCAAAGCAATATATATTACCTTACCTGTTTTATAATTTGGAAGTATTGCAAGTGAAATTTCTGTTAACTTTAAACATAATTGTAACTCCTTTACTCCCTCCACCAAAGTTTAGAAGTGAATAAAACCAGTCCTACTGCTAGTTGAAAATCTCCAATGACGAAGGGTATGTTCAGCTTTTGTGCTCAGCAGAAATTATGGCACGGGTTGGATGCAGACCCCACACAGGGGATCTGGCCTGCTTATTCTTAAGCGGACCATGACATGAAAACAATCTACATTCCTACTGTAAACAGCCCAGATCATGAGTGACTGGACTGCAGACAAGTTCTGAGCCCTGATGCCAGGGTTTTAACCATGGTACTTGTTCTTTTCTTTGAATGTTTTACTGCTTTATTATTTTATTTCCTCTAGGAATTGTGGAGTTATAAATATTATTAGTGGTTGACCACTTCTGCACACATGTGTCCTATTATTTTTTGAGATTTATATGTGAAGAAAGAAACTAGCCTCTTTCATTCTGTCCCTTCATCTACCTTCTCAGATAGATGGGCTTCTGTCTGTTCAAAGAAGTCAGAAAGGACCACACAGAATTTTAGAAACTTGAGCAGAAGAATTGCATCATGTGGGCGGCACCTGTGGCTCAACGAGTAGGGCGTCAGCCCCATATGCCGAAGGTGGCGGGTTAAAACCCAGCCTTGGCCAAACTGCAAATCAGAAAAATAGCTGGGCTTTGTGGCAGGCACCTGTAGTCCCAGCTACTCGGGAGGCTGAGGCAAGAGAATTGCCTAAGCCTAGGAGTTGGAGGTTGCTGTGAGCAGTGTGACTCCACGGGACTCTACCAAGGGCGATAAAATGAGACTCTGTCTCTACAAAAAAAAAAAAAAAAAAAAAAAAAGAATTGCATCATGAGTTTCTGACAAAATGGCTTTATTATAGAAAAATCTCTAGTAATTATTTTAAAGTTTTGTTCATATCTTATTTGCTTTAAAATAGCTTATTCTTTAGAAAATAAAGCAATTAGCAATACATTAGTTTGCTCTATAATAAATACCCTTACAGAACACAGAACTCTTGGTGTTTTGTTGTTTTTTTTTTTTTTTTTTTGAGACAGAGTCTCGCTCTGTTGCCTAGGCTACAGTCCAGTGGTTCCTTAAACTCCTGGGCTTAAGTGATCCTCCTGCCTCAGCCTCCCAACAGGTACACATCACCAGACCCAGTTAATTTTCGTATTTTTTGTAGAGATGAGGTCTCACTCTTGCTCAGGCTGGTCTTGAATTCCTGGCCTCAAGCAATCTTTTTGCCTCAGCCTCCCAAAGTGGTAGGATTACAGGCGTGAGCTACCACACCTGGCATCTTATGGAAGTCTTACAAAATTTCAAACATTTTCTGAAGTCAATAAAATACATGAAAAATTAATAAGTAAAACCACTTTTTATGAAATGCTATAAAAAATGTCAAAACTTGGGAATTTGGTACCAGGTTCTTGGGTCTATATAATATAGACAAAGTGGCATAAGGGTTGAAAAAACCTTTCATTTATTCTCTTGCATTTAGTGAGCATCTACTGAGTGCCAGGCATGGTGTGATATAATGTGGATACAAGGAAAAATAAGACATATGTTTGGAGATGAGGAACGTGTACTAATTAAATGTGCTTGTATAGAAATAAGCATTGATTAGTATAAGATCACAGAGGAAAAAAATAACTGTGCCAGGATCATGGAAGGCTTTGCAGAGCAGGTAACGGAGCGTTGAAGAAGGAGCAGAAATTATACATGGGAATAGAATATATAATAAAACACTGGCATGAAAGAGCAGAGTGCTTTTAGCAGGAAAGGAACATGAATACTGGAGTTGCGCTAAATTAACTAAATACACAAAGTAATCAATGGACTTTTTTTTTTTTGAGACAGCGTTTCATTTTGTTGCCCTCAGTAGAGTGCTGTGGCATCACAGCTCACAGCAACCTCTAGCTCTTGGGCTTAGGTGATTCTCTTGCCTCAGCCTCCTGAGTAGCTCTGACTACAGGTGCCCGCCACAATGCCCAGCTATTTTTTCGTTGCAGTTTGGCTGGAGCTGGGTTTGAACCCACCACCCTTGGTATATGGGGCCACAACCCTACTCTCTGAGCCACAGGCACCGCCCAATCAATTGACATTTCTAAGTGTGATCCCCCAAATCTAAGGTTTCTCTGGCAGTGCCTAGAACCACTTAGATGTGAGGGGCAAGAACAGGCTGGCCTAGGGGTCCCTTCAGTTGAGGGTGTGGTTAGCTTGAAGCATGTTTAACCCTCTGAGTATATTTCCATTCCAACTAAGTGGAAAAGTTCTATGGGTTATATAACTTTCCATATAGGAAAAAATAATAAGAAGGGTGACCATAGAGATAGCTCTCAGACATCTAGGGCATGTTGTTGATTTCTGCCCTGACCAAGGGTGGAAGGGGAGAAAGGCGTGAGTGCTAGACTGTTAGATGGGGCCAGCTGGGAACAGTGGAGAAGAGAGTGAGATTAGAGCACAAGTCCTGGGGGTGTTCTCCCCCAGCCATAACTTTGAGCCTTCCTCTCTCAAGTGATGACCAGATCTCAAATCCAACTTCTCCAAGCTCTAGTGCTGGATTCCTGACTTCCTGTTGGACAATAATTACTTTCTTAATAAGTCTAAACCTAACATTTCTAAGACAGTCCTCTTTCCATGACTGGCTCTCCATCTTGACTGCTTTAATTCTATCAGTAGTTCTCAATTTTCCCATTAACTCCAGGCCTACCATTTTCAAAATAGTCTTTTGTTCCTTCATCACTTTAATTCTTATATCTAGTAATTCGCCAAGTCTGATCAGTTCTTCTCCCTCAAAAGCTTGCCTTTTCTCCCTTCTTCTCCACTCCCACAGTTACCTGAGATTGGGAATCTAGTGCCCTGTGCCTGTATCACTGAAATAGCCTTTCCCCCTCGTCTCTTTACCTCCAGTCTCCCAATTGCTCAGTATATGCTCCAGATTAACTTTCTG
Organism: Arctocebus calabarensis; assembly: GCA_963573935.1. Classification (NCBI taxonomy): domain Eukaryota; kingdom Metazoa; phylum Chordata; class Mammalia; order Primates; family Lorisidae; genus Arctocebus; species Arctocebus calabarensis. The sequence continues at coordinate 23,950 of CAUYON010146860.1, forward strand.
AAAACGTCTTCATCATATCACACTTGTGCTCAAGAACTGAAAGAGGTTCTCCACTGATTACGTAATGAAGTCTTAAGTTCATTTCATTTATTTTATTTTATTTTTTGTAGAGACAGAGTCTCACTTTATCGCCCTGGGTAGAGTGCCGTGGCGTCACACTGCTCACAGCAACCTCCAGCTCCTGGGCTTAAGCGATGCTCCTGCCTCAGCCTCCCCAGTAGCTGGGACTACAGGTACCCGCCACAGCGCCCGGCTATTTTTTTGTTTTGCAGTTCGGCCGAGGCCGGGCTTGAACCCGCCACCTTCGGTATATGGGGCCGGCGCCCTACTCGCTGAGCCACAGGAGCCGCCCTTAAGTTCATTTTATATTCAAGACCTTTCCAACAGGGCCAAACTTGGCAGCACACTACAATTTTCCTGTGTTTTGCACTATTGAAGATAGAATCCATACCTATATTATCTTTTCCTCTCACACTGTAGTCTTCATCACCTATGATCCAGTTGAGATTTTTACCATCTCCATGAACACTACATGGTATTACTCCATGAATATTGTTACTACATAGATATCATGTATGGGGTACTTTGGGCAAGGTACTATGCTAAGTATATTATGAAATGATCTCATTTAATACTCACAGTTACCCTACAGGTATATCCCTGTTTTGCAGAGGGAAAAATTGAAGCTGGGAGAGGTTAGGCAACTTGTCACTGTCATATACCTATAAGTGGATGAGCTAGGAGTCAAACCCAGGTGTTCTGATTCCAGAGCCAGGGCTCCATCATTTTTACTTCCCAGTGGAGGGTTTGTCTCTTTAGCCCTTAATGATTTATTATGTGGACCTTTTATTTGGCATTAATTCTATGTATGCTTTTATGAAGTGCCCATGTTTATTGAGACCACTATTACATATCTGTTGTATTTCAGGCTACTTAAAAGTAAGGCCATGTCTGGGCGGCACCTGTGGCTCAAAGGAGCAGGGTGTGGGCCCCATATGTCAGACGTGGTGAGTTCAAACCCAGCCCCGGCCAAAAACTGGAGGAAAAAAAAAAAAGTAAGGCCATGCCTTATAATTCTTTACATTTTCATAATTTCTTGTAAATAATTAGCACTCAATAAATATCTTCTGACTGATTAATAAGTTGACTAATTTGCCAGGTAACTAATGAAGGTAAAATAATTTGAGGTTTGTTGGTTGGGTCTATCTAATGGCAAAACAGTAAAGATAAGAAACTGTTCTCAGCTTAAATTTTAGCCGCATGGATTTGTACTATCCAACTGGAAGAGTAAGGTTGCACTAATTCATACTTTCAGATAGCTGACATTTGTACTGCTGTGCTGGGTGACCACTGATTGCTCTGACCAAAAGTCACAGACTAGTAAGGATGTATAGTCATTCATCATTTAATGACACATTCTGAGAAATGCATTGCCAAGCAATTTTGTCATTGTGCAAGCATCATAGAGTGTACTTAATACAAACCTAGATGGAATAGTCCACCACCCACCTAGGCTATGTGGTATAGCCTATTGGTCCCGTACTACCAACCTGTACAACATGTTCCTGCACTGAATACTGCAGGCAGTTGCACCACAAAGGTAAGTATTTGTGTACCTAAACATAGAAAAGGTACAGTGAAATACAGTAGTATGATCTTATGAGACCACTGTTATATATGTGGTCTGTCATTGACTGAAATGTTGTTCCGCAGCCCATGACTGTACTGAGTATGAGAGCTCAGATTTCAACTTAAACCTTCCATCCACAGAGCCTGAGTTCTTCTCTACAACACCATGGAGGCCTCCCAAAGACAAGGAGTTTTAAAGGCTGAGAAAGAGGCCAGAAAGGACCCAAATGGGGGGTGTGGAGATTTTGCAGAGCACTCCACAGCTATGATGCTGACTCACCTCAGAGTGGTATTCCTACTAGAAGAACCTAGAACTAGAACATAGAATTAGCTATTTTTTTTTTTTTTGAGACAGAGTCTCATTCTATCATCTTAGGTAAAGTGCTGTTGCATCTTAGCTCACAGCAACCTTAAACTCCTTGGCTCAAGAGATCCTCTTGCCTCAGAGGCAAGTATCTGGGACTACAGACACCCACCACAACACCTAGCTGGTTTTTATCTTTTTAGTAGGGATGGTATCTCACTCTTGCTTAGGCTGGTCTCAAATTCCTGAGTTCAAGCAATCTGCCTGCCTTAGCTTCCCAAAGTGCTAAGTTTACAGGTGTGAGCCACCACATCTGGCCAGAATTAGCTATTCTCATCCATCTCATACCTTAGGAGTACAGCTGTGGCCATTACGAAAATTTTTTGGAGAGTGGGTAAAGAGTGTAAGAAGAACTCTCTTAGAGAATTAAGGCATATGAACAAAGCTGGCATTTGGACAACTGAAGTTTTTTTACTGTTGATTGACTAAAGTTTTGTTTAAGTGGTCTAGTTCCTTTTGGCCTCAAAACCTACAAAGTTCCACTCTGTGGGATTAGGTACATGAGATTCTCTAGGTACATGAAATCCAAGGGAAAACAAACAAAAAACTCTTCTAGACTTGCCCTATGGGTTCTATTGTAAAGTATCTCCTGGTTTATGTTGCAAGTCATCATTATGAAAGCCATCAGAAACCATGAGTGTACTGAAGACATGAGTAGATATTCCCATGACTGAGAACCTGGTCTTATAAGAGGGAAATTGGGAGACTCAGCCACCTTTGTTCCCTTTGTTTCTAAGGCAATACTTCTCAGCCCTGTAGCATGCTCAGAACCAGCTGGTAGATCTGTTAGAACACAGGATGCTAGGACCCTTTCCAGAATTTCTGATTCTGTAGGTCTGGAAGGGGCCTGAGAATTTGCAATTCTAATAAAGTCCCAAGCAATGCTGCTGGTCAAGGAATTATACTGTGAAAACCAGTAAGCTAGGGTATAAAGTGGAATCTAGGATACAAGTGAAGTGTATTAGTCAGAGTTCTCCAGAGAGAACCAATGGGAGATATGTGTGTGTGTGTGTGTGTACTATGTGATATACGTGCACGTGTGTGCGTATAACCCTCCATATCCATGGGTTACATACCTTTGAATATAGTATATATATATATTTCTTTTTATTAAGACATATACACATAGATCATGAATATGTTTATGCATTTGTGGGGTACAATGTGTTGATTATTTAATTTTTTTTTTTTTTTTATAGAGACAGTCTCACTTTATGGCCCTTGGTAGAGTACTGTGGCGTCACACAGTTCACAGCAACCTCTAACTCCTGGCCTCAGGCCATTCTCCTATCTCAGCCCCCCAAGCAGCAGGGACCATAGGTGCCCACCACAACGCCCGGCTATTTTTTTGTTGCAGTTTGGCCGGGGCTGGGCTTGAACCCGCCACCCTCGGTACAGGGGGCCAGCACCTTACCCACTGAGCCACAGGCACTGCGCTTTTATTTATTTATTTTTTAATGTAAGTGGCAATCTGCAGATTCCTTCCTTCGCTCTCTCCCTCCCTCCCACTCTTCTTTTCCTCCTTCTCTCTTTCCTTCTTCTTTTTCTTTTTACTTTTGAGACAGTTTCCCTCAGTTGCTCCAGGCTAGAGTGCCATGGTGTCAGCCTAGCTGACAGCAACCTCAAACTCCTGGGTTCAAGCAATCCTACTGCCTCAGCTTCCAAGGTAGCTGGGACTACAACCACATACCTCCATAGCCTGGTCATTTTTTAAACATTTTTTGTAGAGATGGGGTCTTATCATTTTTCCCAGGCTGGTCTTGACTGGGCCGATCCTGGGCCCAAGCAATCTTCTAGCCTTGGCCTCCCAAAGTGCTGGGATTATAAGCATATGACACTACACCTAGCCTTTTGATATTCCTTAATTCAGTGAAGTTGACACCTGAGATTAACCATCACAGGAAGAATATACTTAGAATCACCAGTGATATAATAGGCAGTTTCTAACATGGCTATGAATGATCCATACCTCCTAGTATTCACACCCTAATGCAATCACCTCCCCTCGAGTAGGAACTGGATCTGATTCTAAAGAATGCAGCAAAAGAGATGGGCTGTCACTTCCATCATCAGCTTAGGAGAGACTGTGTTACCCTCTTGCTAGCACTCTCTCTCTCTCTCTCGCCCACTTGCTTGCTAGCACTGATGCAGCCAGCTGACATGCTGTAAGATGGTCTATGTAGAGGCCCACAGGAGAGGGAACCTAGGAAGGCTACAGCCAACAGCCCAGGAAGAACTGAGGCCTCAGTCCACCAACCAGCAAGAAACTGATTCCTGTCAACAAGAAGGTGAGTGAGCTAGGAAGTGGATCCTTCTCGGTCAAACCTTGACATGACTATGGCCAGGTGAGGGACCCAGAGCTAGGGGAGCCAGCTGAGCTGTGCCTAGATTCATGACCCACAGAACACTGTAAGATAATAAAGGTTGTTTGAAACTGCTAGGTTGGGGGTTAACTTGTTACGTAGCAGTAGATAACTAGTACATGTGCAAGTGATCTCCTCCCCTTCCATCCAGTACTAGCTGGGCAGCAAAGCAATAATGGGGAGACTGAGGGAAACTCTGCCTTGGCGTGAGTGATGAGAACTTTCATGTAGCAAAGCTGTCTTGGTACCACAGCCCAGGTCAAGAGTCTGTATTCTCTGGGGTTTAAGTTATTTATATTTTGTATTTAGAGAGTCATCTTTAAATGGGAATGCTTATTCAGATATCTTATTGCTAATTTTCAGAAGTTCTCATTTTGCACTCTAAAAATAGCTACTTGAAAAACAAAATCCTAATGGAGTAATCAAAAAAAAAATTCCATTTGCTGGTCTGTCCTATAACTACACACTTAAGCATGTAAGGAGTATTTGCTAACAAATTCACATCTCTCAGGGGCTAATACCTATGGGCAGATAGAAGCTAAAAATGATCATCTTTAACACAATTTAACTTATATTTGGAGAAAATAACCAAAAGGAACATTTCAAATTCACATGAGTATAAATGGTGCTGCATATTATTTAGGTAGTTTTTTCATGATAGAGAATGAAATCAAAGGAAATATGCCTAATGTTTTCCATTTTGTCACCCTATCTCAAGGCAAATCTATTAATATAAGTCAGTAATAGAATTCTATCATAAAAGACAAATAGATTATTGGTGTTTTTACAATGACTACATGACTTCTGTGGATTAAAATCTGGATGATCTAAGTATTACTAGACTAATTTATGTGGAGGAAAAGTTGCAAATCATTCACTTAAAAACTGGCTACTTGCCCACATTCTAGAGGCACACTAGGGACAGTTGTAGCTGCACAGCTAATGTCTACACAGAGTGAATTTCAGAACATAATTTATGTAGATGAAGTGTGCAGAATGTTTTTATTTGTTCTACATCTCACTGTCTCACCTCTGCATGAACTTCCCAAACCCAGATCTACTCCAAATATTCCTACTCCCCTTCTCCACACTTCCCTCCAACGTGTTTGCTTTGGCAACTTTCATGTTCTTACAAACAATTCTTCCAAGGAAATCAATCACTCTTGCACCCAAAGAGAAATACTGTACACTCAATGCGATGACAAAATGAAACATGTTTGAGGCAAACCATGTGTTCCCGCGTGTCCGGGATTATGCTATTTGCTCAGGGAACATGTTCCTAATGTGTTTGGCTTCTGTTACCCCCTGTGATTGCAACTTTCATTGTCTTTTGGAATTTATGATTTCAGAAGCAACTGCTTGGACTCCTTTACCGGGACACTTTTGGAATGTGATGGCTGAGGGATTCATGAGGCAATGTCACTCTATTCTCCTTTTCAGACAAGTCTGGCCCATACAAAGGCACTTGGTGTTTTAAGGAATTATGAGAGATTAATTCTCTTTTCTGTTTGGAACCCCAGACAAATGGCTTATCTAAATGACATGGATCCTTCGTGCTTTGAAAGATCTTCGGTTCATCAATGACATTATTTGGAAAGAAATACTTCCTGGCAATTGAGCAAGGCAGTATCACTTTATTAAAGGGTTTTTCTGTGGTGCTTTCCTCAGAGGCACTCAAGGTATTTGGTTGAATTTGTTCCTCCATTTGGCAGAATATTTACTTAGAAGAGAAGCCTTAATATTACCAGTGTCATTTTATAAGCATGAGATCCATAAACTAAACAAGATCCTTGCCCTGATCTCTATGCTCTGATGGAAATCTGCTTCCTTATCCCAAGAACTCTCAAAGTAGTAGGTTAGTTTCTGGCCCATTTGGCATTTTAGCTCAGTTTCTGCACTGTCTTCTCCTGGAGCATTTCAAAAAGCCTGAGTTCACTTCCTGCCATGATCCCACCTGCTTCCTGGGGACCCTGGGAAACTCAGTCCCCTGTAAGTGTGATTCTTCTCTCCCTATATCTCATCAGCCATATTTTTTTTTTAGAGTGACAAATGGGATAAGTCCAGGATGGCCATAAAGTTCATGTGTAATAAAATTGTACACGAACTTTATGGCCCTATATCTTTTTCAGGTTTAGTGTCCAGTATATTTAAAAATCAAATACATAAAAATTGAAGCTGTCAATCACTCTCATTGCAACAAATAGAATGACACAGGCTCAGAAAAGATGCACAATGGAATCTAGTCATAAATGGAGGAAAGAGACCTTAGTTTAAAAGAAAAGGGGAAGCAAGAGGCAAGAATTAATACACTGTAGAGACTGGAAATATAATTCTACTCAGTGAGAAAAGTGTTGGTGCTCAAAATTTTAGGGTTTCTATTAAAAGAACTTTGATCCCAGGGTCACTGAAGTAAAAAATTTACACTATCATCCCCCCACAGACATTGGGGGGCACTGTGTGCATAAAGACAGGCTTATATGACAGTGCAATGGCTAAGATCGCAGGCTTGGGCATACAGAGACCATGGTTGGAAACCAGCTGTCGTTGCACTTAATAACCACTAGCTCTTATCCATGTATTAACCTAGCAAATGTTACTTAGCCTCCCCGAGCCTCAATGTTCTTACTTGTAAAATGGGTAATAATAACATCTACTTCATAAAGTTTATGGTGAAAATGAAATAATGCATGCAAAGAACTGGCTCATGATACAGGCTAAATCAGAGTTAGCTGCTGTTATCCTCACTATCAATCGTCATCATCATATTATCACTATTACTGGTATAGCATTCTAGTCAGGGTCATGGGACATATAGCTTAGGCTACTTATGCTATTAAACAGAGATGGCCAAAGTAAATGCTTTAAACACTGTTAAAAAGAGAAATAAAGTGACATATAAAAGGAAGACAGTTAAAGAAAGCTTTCTAAGAAGGTGGGTCCTTTGCAGGGCTTTGATCTGGGCCTTAAAGTGATATAGGAATTGTCACCCGGTGTCCTGTCCCATCAGCTACATTGCACTAATGTGGCAGTCCCTCTCTGTTGTAGGCTGAATATTTATGTTCCTGTCCCCAAATTTATGTACTGAAATTCTAACCCTCAATGTGATGAAATTTGGAGGTGAGGCCTTTGGTTTTAGGTGAGGTCAGAAGGGTGAGACACCCCTCACCCCCATGGTAGGATTAGTGTCCTTATAAAAAGAGGAAGAAATTAGAGCTCTTACTCTCTCTGCAAGAGAGAAAACAGCAAGCAAGTGGCCGTCTGTCAGCAAGGAAGAGGGCCTTCATCAGAGACCAAATCTGTCAGCACCTTGGTCTTAGACTTTCCAGCCTCCAAAACTTGTGAAATAAGCCTCTGTTGTTTAAGCCACCTAGTCTATGGCATTTTGTTATAAAAGCTTGAGACCACTAAGATAGTCTCATTTGGAGACTACAAAGCCTCAGCATGGAAATATGACACTTCCAGGTGGGCAGTCCCATTGGTTTACTGGACACCAGGTTCTTTACTGCTGTCTTTCTCTTGACAAGTAAAAACAATATGTCCTCTTTCCGCTGGGCTCACTGAGTTAAGGAAATTGGAATTAGAATGATTGAAACCTGTTCTCTTTTTGCTTCCAAATAATTTGATTTCCTCAGCTACAGTTTTTGGGGTTTTTTTGGGGGGGCTATCTGAAATGTTCACTTTCCTTAATCCTCTCATCTCTGCCAATCAGTTTCAAATAATGTAAAGTGCAAGCAACATTTATCAGGCCTAGCTTTTCTTTTGTCTTGAATTCCGAGGCATGAGTATCTTTGATCAAAAGAAGCCATAAACTCATTTCATACTTTAACTTAATTTTGAGTTGGGGGAGTATATGGGCCAAAATGAGACAGGTGGCAACTGTCATTAAGTCATTAAGATCAGGACCCTTACTGACTAATATAAACCAAGCAAATGAAGGAAGTGCAGGAGGGAAGGGAGACTTTTAATTCTCCAAATCTCTTCAGTGTGGCTCCCCAAACTGAATAGTAACCTGTAGTATGGATATAAAAAATGGGTTCATGATTCCTAATAGTTCATTTTATTAGACTTTCTATTTCCTAGTACTGTGCTTGCTATCGAAAAGCAAAATTGAAACAATACCAGATTGCTTTGCCCAATAATATTTAGTTTAGGATTTCCAGGATTCTTTGAGTATTTTTCTTCTGTGTTTATTTTAACCATCTTGTATTTGGGAAGTCTACTTTTCATGATGATTAAATTTACTTTCTGCTTGATCTTTCCTAACTTCATATTTTCAGTATCCGCACATTTACACTTTCTGCATGCACTTCTTGGCAGTGGTACCCTACACACGCTCTTTTAGAACAACCCTGCCCAACTTCCCTTTCCCCCCAAGACTTAGCCACTGAAAAGCCATCTTAGGGAAGCACTCTCTCAACCTGTGGGTCATCGCGACCCACAGGAACTGTATTAAAGGCTCATGGCATTAGGAAGGTTGAGAACCACTGCTGAATTGTTGGAGGTTAACAACCATTTAAGGCCCAGCAGTCTATTTTCTGCCACTAGTGAGGATATTTTAGACAATTCTCAGCCAACAACATTTAACAAATTCTGGTCCCGTATTTCTCAGGGATCTTGACAGTTCATGATTGTTTGCATTTGTCGGTTTGCAAACTTGATCCGACTTCATCTTTCATAGTTTTTCCAAGATAGTGGCCACTGGCTTTGCAATGACTTGAATGAAGTAGTTGTTTTATTACCATTGGACCAGACTCAACAACTTCTGGTCTATGGCATTTTAAAATTAAAAGTGTCTTTCTTGCTTGAGTTTTAGGAGGACCGAAAACACGAGGGAGGAAACGCTTAGCACGCTGGGGGGATGCGTGGAGATGGACGTCGTATTCATCCAGTTTTGCTGTTGCTGGTGCTTTCCTTTCTCCGGACAGGGAAGTTTCCCGCTATTTTCCCTTTTGTTGGCTTGGACAGGAAAGAGCGCGCGTTCCTCTTTTCATTCAGCCCAAACATGATACACGAAGCCTCCCGTGTTTGGGGGCACATGTGGCTGTGTTCTAAGCACCATCTGCAGAAAGAAGGTCTTGGGAAAGCTTCTTCCCCGGAACAGAGAAACGTCTCCGAAGCTCATCTGCGTTGAAGCGCGCAGATTCAATAAGCCCAACCGCACTTGGCTCCGTCGCAAACCTAACACGGCAGCCCATATTGTTGCTCGGGAAGTCTCCAGCCAAACCGAGTTCTTGTAAAAATAAATACTCATCAGCAAATATTTTGATTAGTTAAAAATGTTCGAGGCAGCTAGCCCCCCGCCCCCCTCCTCCCCCGCGGCGCGATCGCGGAGCAGGGGCTCGGTGAGCGGCGGCCCGCGGGCGCCCGGGCAGCTGGGCTGGGCGCGGCGGGGCGCGCGCGGATCCGGGGCCCGCGGGACGTGAGCGCTGGCGACCGGCGGCCTCGCCCTCCCGGGGCCGCCGGCCCGGAGCCGCTCGCAGGCTCGATGCACTTACTTGCCTTAAGCTCTTTATTAACTCCCCGGAGCAGCCCGGCTGCGGCTGCGGCTGCGACCGCGCCTCCTGCGCCCCGGTGGTCTGGCTCCTCCGCGCGGCGCACATGCTAAACAGATTAACATGCCTTGGCTGACCCACGCTTCGCAACCCGCGGATAGGGTTTCTGCAGCTCCATGTGGAAATTAACCTATCTGTACCCGTGGTCAGCTGCGCCCGGCCGCTCCTGCGCCAGCCCGGCAATCCAAACAAACCCAGGCCGCTGGCTCCCTTTGTTACTCGCGGCTCCCCTGCCCCCTTCCCGGCCAGATATTTATTGGAAAAGAGGTTCATCTCTTTGGCCCAGGGTTAGGCACATTTCTGAGAGCTCTTTATTTGTAAATGATTTTTGGCAGGGCCAGGCACCCTTAGGAGGGGGTGGCAAGGAACTCAAATCCAAGACTGGACGGTTTCTAGCCCTCCGCAGGCAGGCTATGTTTATATTTGCTCGGGGCACCCTAGTCCTGGTCGTTAAAAATACACGCTTTGCCTGTATTTTGCTTTTGTAACAACTCCTCTGTTTAGTACGGTGGTTTGCTTTGTTCTAGGGCGAACTTATTTCTTCACCCCATCTCCTCGTCCCATTCATGCCCAGTAAGCAAAGTGAGGGGATTTTTGTAGGTTTTCTTTCCCACTTAGGGGAACTGGAAAGGCACACGCAGAGATGGGTGGGTGTAAGTACAAATGGCGGCAGCATTTGCCTCTCAACCTGCTTCTTCCCGCACTTCAGGATCACTGAGGCATCTTTAGTTCACTTGTTAAGCATTTCCCTCCTGTTATTCATATTCACATTTCCTCCTATTATCCATATAATAATTACATATAGGCAGCTTGGCTTTTCCCTGGGAACAGATTGCAGGGGTCTGTGTCAGTCGGATGGGGCTGCTGTAGCAAATCCTGCCCGGAAAGATGAATGTGGCTGTTCAATTCCTTTCCCTGGTGTCATGGAATGTTCCATTGTTTGGGAACCACAAATGGCTGCTTTTTGGGAGGGCTGCCACTCATGAGCCAGTGGTTATCTTGCCCCCCACTCAAAATGAACCCCCGTTATGTGAGGCTGCAGGCTGAGCCATCATGCCTCACTGGCTGTGTTGGGCCACTTTGTAGGGGTGGTTTATGAGAGTCCTTGACCTTGTTTCTCAAGGCCTGTGGCAGCCATCCATCCCACTAGCAATGACTTTCCAGTCAGCAGTGCCCTTTGCTGTCTTGGCATCAAGGACTGTGTGAGCCCTCCAGGTCGTGCTGATCAAACCACGATGACAGTGTGGACATGGCAGGGCCTCAGTGGACACACAGTCAGCAAGAAGGTTGGGTACAACCGCCCCTTAGCAGGTCACCTTTGCCAGCCTGCTGAGGGACATGCTGACTCTGTTGATTCATTTTGTCCTTTCTTTCAAGTAGTGTATTTCTTGGATGGATGGCATGTTCCTGAAGTAGAAAGAGCTTTCAGAGCTGCAGGCTCCCAGAAAAATAATCAGGAACTGATTTGAGCACATTTGAGGTGGTTTCAGGCTGACACTGAGGAGATGAACTAGAATTGGCCCTGATGATATGCCCACAGCTAAGCACTACATTGAAACTGAGCTATAAATAAATGTGCTGAGGAAAAGGGAAATCATGGTTCCCCCCCAAACACACATTGCCATGAAAGCCCTAGATTCTCCTAAGGCAACAGAAACCACTGAGCTTGAAAAGGAAAAAAATATTAGGTTGGAAGGTCCAAGGCAACACAAAGCCCAAGTCAGTCAAGAGCTGGTGGTTCTTCTTCCCTCTGGTGTGGATAGCGTCTCAGAATCCCTTCCAGCTCTGGAACAGTGCTATTTAACCAGAGGCTTACTGTGACAGCATTTCCCATGTTTCTCACAAGGCTGATGGCATCTTGATTTCTGGTAATCCCTTTCCCCCCTTCATCAGCACCTATCCTCGAGATTGTCCATATGGATCGTGTGTGTGGGAACACACAAATTACAGCAGCTTTTGTCTTTTGTCGTGAAGGGCTGACAGGGCAATAAACACACGCAGCCTCCCTCCTCCAGGAATTCCTCATCCTCCCTGTGTGGCTCTAGCCCTGTGGATAATATCATTACAGGACTAAACAAATAAACAGTCGATCCAAATCAACCAGGAGGCACTGGGGACTACACCGTTCCTCTCTGCAAAGATGATACAAGTAAATTTACACTCACAGCTTGGAAGTGCTCCAGCAGCTATGAATAGCTGTTCAGTTCTGTCAGGCCAGGCAGGAGTGAGGGCACTGGGCTGACCTCCCAGCTCCGTCTTTGCTTCAATCAGTGTGAGCTTTCAGGGTCTGTTTTCCTTACTATCCTCAACTGGGAACATCAAGGACCAGTGACACTTTTTATGAACCCTGAGCTCAAAGCAGCAGCTTTTACTACAAAGTTAACATATTAAACCCAATGTCATGGATGAAAGGTTAACACACTTCTGCCAGCCCGGAGCTTCCCGATCAAATGTGACTTCCTGCATTCAGGCTGTCACTGTTGCTGCTGCCGCCATCACCTGTGCCACGGCCCTGTTTGACAAGCACATCGATTCATTCCACTTCAGCAGAAGAACAGAAACTGAGGGTAGTCAGTCACAGCAAATACCAACAAATTGATGAATACAGTTTTTTCATCGAAAAGATCAGTTACAACAATAACACGAATGCCACCTACAGTTTTCTTTTTCCAAGTGTAAAATGAAGCTTTCTTGGGGTGGCGCCTGTGGCTCAGTGGGTAGGGCGCTGACCCCAAATAAAGAGAGTGGCGGGTTCAAATCCAGCCCTGGCCAAACTGCAACAAAAAAACAGCCAGGCATTGTGGCTGCTGCCTGTAGTCCCAGCTCCTCGGGAGGCTGAGATAAGAGAATTGCCTAAGCCCAGGAGTTGGAGGTTGTTGTGAGCTGTGATGCCACAGCACTCTACCAAGGGTGACAACGTGAGACTCTGTCTCTACAAAAAAAAAAAAAAAAAAAGAAACTTTCTCATTTCGCATGTCTATATATATTCCATGTTCTTGGGCTATGTGGGCCTCTTTTTTTTTGGCCTGTGACCTAAAAGTTTGATTCTTTTTTATCTATTACTCTGCCTGCAAATAAATGTATGATAGTTATGTGTGTGTGTTGACAAAAAAAAAAAAAAGAAAAGAAATATACCAAAATGCAAACAGTGGTGGTGAAATTATATTTTTAAAGAGTCTTTATATTTCTGTTTTTTTCCAATCCTGATCCAAGAGTGTATGTTATCTTTACAGTCAGATAAAAACATATTATAAACAGGTTCTTTTTAAATAAAATTTGTCCTCTGTGCTAAGCTGTAATTTCTGTTGAGTAGGGCTCATACTTAGTAAAAGTAATCCCCAAGGCATGGAGTTATTCGCCTTTTGGTTTATCTGTTGGAAATTAGGGACCAGGCACTCAGAAGGTTTGCCTACAATTTATTCAGGAAAGTTGGAGATGGGCCAATAGAGAAAAAGAGCAAATAAAACAGATAAAATTAGGGTTTTATTGTTTTGTTTTGTTTTTTAAAGAATAAGGTGGCATTACTTTAAACAGGTGCTTTCTGGTATTTATGACTTGTTCTGGGACCCTAGAGAAAACACCTCTATCTTCTTCCTGTTCTCAGAGGTACCTACAGGTGAGCCCGTATTGTGGCAGTATCTGTTTCTACGTCTGTTAAACTTCAAGGTTCTTCTGCAGGTAACAGTAAAGGAGAAGTACAGCTTCTGGGAACTAACAAAAGGCCTGCCAGGCGCTGAGGGCAGGGAGGGGACAGTAGGGAACCACTTGTGGACCCAGGACAGAGCAGCCTTCTGCAGCTTCTCTGTGGTTGGGGTTCTAGTGAAAATAAGCAGAGGGGGCGGCACCTGTAGCTCAGTGAGTAGGGCGCCGGCCCCCACATACCAAGGGTGGTGGGTTCAAACCTGGTCCCGGACAAACTGCAACAACAACAACAAAATAGCTGGAGGTTGTGGCAGGCACCTGTAGTCCCAGCTACTCTGGAGGCTGAGGCAAGAGAATCGCCTAAGCCCAAGAGATGGAGATTGTTGTGAGCTGTGACGCCACGGCACTCTACTGAGGGCGACAAAATAAGACTCTGTCTCTAAAAATAAAATAAAATAAAATAAAAATAAGAAAGAGGAGCAAAGCAATGAGGAGTGGTGAGGTGAAACAAACACAGACTGGGCATTAAAGAATTTGGGCTGAACTACTATGAGAGCCTGGGCAATTTCTTGATTGTTTTCTGGGACTCAGCTTCTTCATTTCGGAATGAAGAGATTGATCTGCTGATCTGCAGGTCTGTGCATTATCTCTTATTTTGGAGCATGTGAAGATGGGTGGAGCAGATCACCTAAAACACATGAAGTATTGGCTATTCAGGGTGTCTGGCATCCCAGTCCAATAACTCAAGGAAAGCATGGCCTTCAGATCCCAACTAGAAATAAATGAAAAGACTTTGAGTCACTCCGGTCATTTGTATGAGAAAAAACTTGAATTTCTATCCTTGACACATTATATTGAGCCCTGACTGTGTGCTAGACAACCTCTCCTTTAGTATTTACTGCAGAAGAACCTTGAAATTTAACAGATGTAGAAACAAATACGGGCTCACTTGTGGGTACCTCTGCGAATGGGAAGATGATAGAGGTGTTTTCTCTGGGGTCCCAGAACAAGTCATAAATACCAGAAAGCACCTGTTTAAAGTAATACCACCTTATTCTTTTTAAAAAACAAAAACAAAACAATAAAACCCCGATTTTCTCTGTTTTATTTGCTCTTTTTCTCTATTGGCCCATCTCCACCTAGCACAGAAGAATAGACCCTGCCCTCTGCTGAGAGTGAGATTTCAAGTACCTGATTTAGGAGAGGTGTCTTTGGTTTGTTTTTAAAAACCTCGATTTGGCAGGTAAAGGTCTGCTATTCATTCAGGGGCAGAACTATCTGGGCCATGATCCTAGAGGTTAGAAAAACAAGATGTGGCCATTGGCCACCTGGCAAAGATTGGCAGGAAGTGGGAAGGAGGGGGTGCTTGCTATTGCACTAGGCCTTCCACTGTTGTCAACATTGGCTCAGAATTCTCTCTAATACATCAACAATCTGACAATTGTTGTATTTTATCTACTATCTTTATTTCCTTTTGTTCTCCTATCACATCTGGTTAAGTCATTATTATTGTAATTATTATTATTATTTTTTTTTTTTGAGGAGGGATCGCACTCTGTCATGCAGGCTAGAGTACAATGGCATCACCATAGCTCACAGCAACCTCCAAGTCCTGGGCTCAAGCAATCCTTCTATCTCAGCCTCCCAAGTAGCTGGGACTATAGATGGGTACCACCACATTTGGCTGATTTTTCTGTTTTTTGCAGCGATTGGGATCTTGCTATGTTACTTAACCTGGTCTCCAACTCCTGGCCTCTAGTGATCCTCCTGCACTGGCCTCTCTAACTGCTGAGATTATAAGCACAAGCTACCTCACCCTGCCTGATTAATGCCAGCCTATCTTAGTCTTATGAAAAGGCACTAAATTAAAGGGATTTATTTGTGCCCAGGCTGAATATTAAAGGAGAAACTGGGCATTCCAGGGAGAGAGTCCTCATAATGGCCGTTGGAATCAAGTGTGATACGTCCGGGAGAAGATGCAACTCTGGAAGAGTCCAGGTTTGGTGACAGAGATGGAAATGAAGATTCACCTGTATAGTCATTTCTTTTACCTGGAGAAATATCCTTCCAGGAAATAGACTGACTCATACTATTTTTAATAAGATTTACAATACAATACAATTACAAGGTCTCTTCTAGTTCTAAGATTTGACAACCAGTCTTTGCACACAATAATTATTCAATGCCTTCCTGACTATTTGATTAGTTCAAAATCCCAGATACTAGAGCACAGTTTTGGGGAAAAGGACTGATATTTTCTTCCTTCCTTTTCCTTTACGATATATTACAGTTCCAGAAAATCTTTTATATATATATATACATACATTTATTAAATCATAGCTGTGTATATTAATGCAATTGTGGTGTACAGAAAATCTAATATTTTAAAATCTGGGTTTTCCCCTTAAATGTTATTTCTCAAAGAAATTTTACAAAAGTCTTTTCCACCAAATGGTAACTATGACAGAGACTATTAATTGTCTTACCTGCTGTTACCTACTTCCTTTTAAGAGGAAAATACTCTAAGTTTTAGCTGGGCACATAGCCACCTCTACAAATATATTTTCCAGGCTCCCTTGCAGCTAGATATGTCCATGTGACCAAGAACTGGCCAATAGGAAGTGACATACAACTGTGGTCATATCTTACATAGAAGATACCCTCTTCAACATTCTTTCTTTTACCTTCAGCCTGGCAGAAGAAGAGGTTGTAGTGAGCCTGTTTTGGTCTTGCAGAGGAGGGTAGCATCATAACAATGGAGCAACAATATAGAAGAAATTTCAGCAGCACTGCCCTCCCTATCTGGTATACTTTCTATCAACTCAGATATTTACATAAGAAACAAACAAATCTATTTTATTTAAGCCACTATCATTTGATCTTTGTTAAAGTAGCACACCAACATCCTAACCTGATTTATAAAATTCTGTGCTTCACACATTTTTAAGAAAGTATTTATTGCATCAATCAAGGTGTAGTTCTGTTGTCAGTGGCACTGCTACCCTTGTAGTCCCCCAGACAACAACAAATGTTGCATTCATTTCTGACTCTTCTTTTCTTCTTTGCCCATATCCAATTAGTCATCAAACCTAGGTGAATTTTTTCTTTATAGTGCCTATGACGTTTGACTCTTCCTTTCCATCTCCAGCCAGCCCTCATCCATGTTCTGACCTTCTCATGCCCAAGTTATTAGACGAATTCTGAATTGTCTCCATGTCTCTAATCTAGTGAAGTCCCAGCCTAACCACTACAAGATAAATCTTTGCCAAACATCAATTTTTTTACTTTGTCATATCATGAACAGGAACTCCATATCTCCAGTTGTGCCAAATGTATTTTATTCACCCCCCCCCTTTTTTTGAGACAGAGTTTCACTATGTTGCCCTGGATAGAGTGCCATGGCATCATAGCTCACAGCAACCTCCAACTCGTGGGCTCAAGTGATCCTCTTGTCTCACCCTTCCAAGTAACTGGGACTACAGGAACCCACCACAATGCTCAGCTAGTTTTTAGAGATGGGGTTCGCTTTTGCTCAGGCTGGTCTTGAGCTCCTGACCTCCAGCAATCCACCTGTCTCTGCCAGAGTGCTAGGATTACAGGGTGTGAGCCACCATGCCTGGATTTATGAATTTTCTGATAAATGACATACTGGTTTACAAAAGTGGCAGTTTCATATAGTTAATCTAATATTGGGGTTGAATTTAAAGAATTCCAGCACTTGGGTTCACCTTCTATGTATAGCTCCAGTTCTACTAAATGATCCTTTTTTCAGTCTGTCCAACTCCACACAGACTTCCATGCATCCTGAATCTTCTTGCTATGCTTTCACTTGGTGTTGTCTGCCCTCGCTCATAAATCTTCTTCCTCTATTGATGCCACCCTTCATTCCATTCAAGACTCAGTTCTAGACTGTCTTCTTCATTATAATTCCTGGGATCAATCATCCTACTTTATAGGAAACTGAATTCTTAACTTGAATTCCTATGGTGTTTTCTAATAATACTAGTATCTTCTTGCTTAAGTCAATTACAAAATCTTTAAGGACTGCATCTTCTAACTACTTAAGCAATTCTTAATTTTAAAAAGGTTCTGGGCTTGGTGCCTATAGCTCAGTGGCTAGGGTGCTGGCCACATACACTGGAGCTGGAGTATTCGAACCTGGCCCTGGCCTGCTAAAAACAATGACAACTACAACAAAAAAGTAGCTGGGCATTGTGGTGGGCGCCTGTAGTCCCAGCTACTTGGGAGGCTGAGGGAAGAGAATCACTTAAGCCCAAGAGTTTGAGGTTGCTGTAAGCTGTGATGTCACCACATTCTACCCAAGGGTGACATAGTTAGACTTTGTCTCAAAAAAAAAAAAAAAAACAAGGTTCTGCTCTTAATGGGTACTTTCTGACTCAAAAAAGCCATTAGAACCATTAGCTTTCCTAGTCTGGTTAAAAAAAGATACTCTCAGTAAAATTTCACAATTACCTCTAGACAGGGAAATGTGTGAATACCTACCAGCCAAACAGTGCAAGAACTAGTACTTTTTCTACTATTAAAAAGTATGAATAGTGATAGCTCAGGTGGCCCAACTCTCTCTCTGGCATGCAGACAAAAGGGGCTCCCTTAAGTCATTTCTCCTCACTTGATTAGTGATCTCAATAGCACTGTATATTTTCTTCCTTTTCTAACTTATCAACTTTTCTTATTTCTAATGCCTTTTATAACTCTGGTTTTACATGTCTACCTTGTCTGCCAGATTCTGCATGCTCAAGGAATGTTGACTCATGTTTGATGAACACATGCGTGAATGATTGATCAGCAGAGCTGTTTCAAGGGAGAGTGAAATTAAAGGCTGAGAAGTAGTAGGTATTAGCACCACGTTTTCCAAAACTTTTGGCTATTGTAGTGTTTATACACACACACGCACACACACACACAGGATGACCATAAAGTTCGTGTGCAATTGTCCATGATTACACATGAACTTTATG
Source organism: Arctocebus calabarensis (assembly GCA_963573935.1). Taxonomy (NCBI): domain Eukaryota; kingdom Metazoa; phylum Chordata; class Mammalia; order Primates; family Lorisidae; genus Arctocebus; species Arctocebus calabarensis. The sequence continues at coordinate 42,479 of CAUYON010146860.1, forward strand.
GCCACCTTTTTAGATATCTTTTATATATGTATACTTGAATCAGTAGGAGATACATAGAGATACATATACATATATCTTATATGTAAAAGATATATTAGGTCTATGTATCTCCTACTGGTTCAGTTTCTGTAGACACCATAATACAGATGATATTAGTGTGACTTCTCTAGCCTTCAGATTTTTCTTTCCTTTCCTTTTTTTTTTGAGACAGAGTCTCACTATTTTGCCCTTGGTAGAGTGCCATGACATCACAGCTCACAGCTCACAGCTCAAACTCTTGGGCTCAAGCAATTCTCTTGCCTCAGTTTCCCAAGTAGCTGAGACTACAGGAGCCTGCCACAAAGCCCAGTGATTTTTTGGTTGCAGTTGTCATTGTTGTTTAGCTGATCCAGGCTGGGTTCAAACCTGCCAGCCTCCGTGTATGTGGCTGGGGCCCTACCCACTGAGCTAAGGGCGCCGCCCAGCTTCAGATTTTGCTAATCTGAAATATGAAAAAGTGACATCACTTCCTATGGCCAAAAGGTATTGTCTTTAATTCTGGAGACTCAAAGAATTTTTAAAAATATGTGCTAGGTACACTGGGTTGTGAAAGAAATGAAAAGAATTTAGTCAATGTTGTAAATAATTTAATGATTAGAAAATACATTCTGTCAAGACTAAGGAATTAATATTACTTGAATTTATATTATTTGGTCTGGAGGGAAATAAGAAATGAGGAGTACCCTTATGATGGTGTACAAATATAAGGAAATCTGTTGACCAGCTGTTCTCAATTTCACCTGAAAAGAGAGGAAAAATCAGGAATGAATTTAAGAAGCACCATAGGAAATGTGAGGCAGACTTTTCTGACACTGTGAATTAGTGGCTCTCAAATTTTGGTGTATGACCCCCCCAAAAAATGGCTTAGAATGGAGGTTCCTAGCCAGTACACCTAGCAGTTATGACTTGATGGGTTTGGGGTGGAGCCTATAAAGCCATATTTTCAATAATCCCCTTCTCCCTGAAATTGAATTGAGATGGATTGTCATCGAATCACACTTTGGGAACCTCTGGGTGGATAGCAGAATGGAATGGATTCTTAGGGAAATTATTGAGCTTGTCTTTTCTAGAATGCTTCATAGAGTTATTTTTGTTTTATTTCATTCCACTTAAGTACAAGAGAGCTTATAATGTTTAGGAGGGTGTACTAAGTTACATAGTATTTCTCTAAAATTCATATCCTCCCCAGAACCTTAGAATGTGACCTTATTTGGAAATTGGGTCTTTGCGGTTGTAATTAGCTAAGATGAGGCCATACTGGAGTAGGATAAATCCTAATCCAAGATGCTTGGAATCCATATAAAAAGAGGGTAAGAGGCACAGGGAGAATGCCATGTGACAACAGAGGCAGAGATTAGAGTGATGTGTCTATATAAAACTAAGGAATGCCAGGGATTCCTGGGAGCCACGAAAACCTAGGAAGAGGCAAGGAAGAATCCTCCGGAAAGCCTTCAGAGAGAACATGGCCTTGCTGACACCTGATGTCAGCCCTTTAGCCTTCAGAACTGAGAGAGAATAAATTTCTGTTGTATGAAACCACCCATCTTGGGCTACTTTTTTATGGCAAGCTTAGGAAATGAGTACAGAGAGTTTTGATATTTGATAATCCTGACACTAGAAAGAGAAGTAGAGGAGCACTCAATATAGGTGTTTATTGTTTTCATGTAGGTTTTCTTGCTCATATTTTTAAGGGTCTAGGTATTCAAATATTTGTAATTACCACAAACTAATAGTAATTTATCAATATTATGACATCCTTACCCTAAACTGTCCCTTAATACTGAACATATATGGTCTTGTATATTTGAGATAAGTGGACTTTTGATTTTTTATAAGATTAAAGCAGTAAATGCTGGCTATGCACATTGGCTCATGCCTGTAATCCTAGCACTCTGGGAGGCTGAGGCCAGTGGCTAGCTTAAGCTCAAGAATTTGAGACTAGCCTGAGTAAGAGTGAGATTCCATCTCTAAAAAAAACTAGCCAGGTGTTATAGTGGGAGCCTGTAGTCCCAGCTACTTGGGAGGCTGAGGCAAGAGAACTGCTCAAGCCCAAGAGTTTGAGGTTGCTATGATGCCACAGCACTCTACTGAGGGAGACAAAGTGAGACTCTGTCTCAAACAAACAAACAAAAAAAAAAAAAAAAGAGAGAGAGAAAGGAAAGAAAGAAAAAGAAACAAGCAGAAGAAGAAGGAAATGCATTAAAAAAAAAATAAGCCAAACACTCCAAACTTTCATACAGAAAGTTTCATATTGAGATTGAGTAGGCAGTCATGAATAGAGTTAAACCCACTTTCTCCTCTTCAAATTCTCGAAGTTAGTTTTAAGAATAAATCTGATTTTTACACCAATTTGCAATGATAGTGAATTTTTGTATAGACAGGTTATCCACTTGAATGAAACTTCAGTAACTTGGGCATACAGGAAAAACTCATGGCTCAGTGCCTATAGCTCAGCGGCTAGGGCGCCAGTCACATATACCAGAGCTGGCGGCTAGGAACCCAGTCTGGGCCTGCCAAACAACAAGGACAACTACAGCCAAAAAATAGCCGGGCTTTGTGGCAGGCACCTATAGTCCCAGCTACTTGGGAGGCTGAGGCAAGAGAATTGCTTAAGCCCGAGAGTTTGAGGTTGGTGTGATTTATAACACCATGGCACTCTACCCAGGACGATAAAGTGAAAAAAGAAAAAAGAAAGAAAGAAAGAAAGAAAAGCAAAGAAAAACTCATGCAAGATATTAAACTTATTTCCTTACAAGGCATGTTAGGAGAGTCCCCCCACCTTTGTCAAAAATTGTTAAATTATACTAATAAATTTCATTTCCCAGTGCTGAAAATTCCTATGTGTTTTGGCTGTGTATTCTTTAGTGGCCATAACATCAGGAAAGCCATTGCTCTGCAGTGTTTAATTTGCCATCTCCTGCTTCCTAGGTAGGTGCTGTGTGATAGTGCAGCGTGATAGAGAAGGGGCAAAGAACTTGGCTTGTTTCTGGCATGCCATTTCTTTCTGTTAATAAAACACTCAACTGAGGCTTGGCGCCTGTGGCTCAATGGGCTAAGGCGCCAGCCACATACACCTGAGCTGGTGGGTTCGAATCCAGCCCGGGCCCACCAAACAACAATGGTGGCTGCAACCAAAAAATGGCCAGGAGTTGTGGTGGGCACCTGTAGTCCCAGCTACTTGGGAGGCAGAGGCAGGAGACTCTCTTGAGCCCAGGAATTGCAGGTTGCTGTGAGCTGTGATGCCACAGCACTCTATCCAGGGTGACAGCTTGAGGCTCTTTCTCAGAAAAAAAAAAGATCAAAAAAAAAAAAAAATAGAATACTCAACTGAGTCATTTTCTCTGACCACTTTTTCCATTGTAAAAAAAAAAAACCTAAATCAAAGAACTGGACTGCTTTTATTGGCAAAACAGTAGATAAATCAGGGATGTAAAAATTCAAAAAGTATTCTGTAAAAGTACTATATAGAGTGGACTCGCTGGGTGAAAGTTTTATTCTATCAATTTTCCTCTTGAGACACTTAGGTTTAAGGAAATGTTTGCACTGTTCTGGAGAAGAAGTTGGCTGTGTGTTTTTCTTTTCTGTTTAGGCCACTCTGGAAGTAATTCCTCTGGGCACAATTATCTAACATATGGTGATTTAGAAAAAGTCCAACGCAAAGGTCATTTGGATGTTTTAGGCAGGAAAGAAGAAAATCCATCTTGGAAAATAAAATGAAGTCATGAAGGGCTAAAGTACAACTTAAGGTCAAAGGGACATGAAAAGTAAAAATGAGGTAGCTTTCAAGCAAAAAATGCAACTGAAAACTTTTTGTATTTGTGTGCATATGTGGGTGTGTCTGTGTGTTTGTTTGCATGAGGACTATGCATGTGGAGATGAAACAAAAGGCTATGATATCAGAGAAGTTTGGTGGACAAGGCATGGAAGAGATCAAGTCCACTGCGCAATGTGTGTGTGGTCTATGCCACTGAGCAGGAAGGACGTTATGCCCAGATGGGCCCCCTAGTTTGTATAATGCTCAATTGTCGTGCTGTGAAGTTCTTAATCGTTTTTTTAATTTTAGGTCCTTTTTGATTTTGCACCTAACTTGCAAATTATGTAGCCAGTCCTATGAAAGGTAATCTATTCTCAACCCCTTGTGGGTTTTTTGTTGTTTTTGTTTTGTTTGGATTGTTGTTGTTTGTTTGTTTGCTTGTTTTATGAGAGAATTAGATCCAGAGAAGACAAATCCCTTGGCAGGAATAGAGCCCAGCTTTTCTGGGTCAAACTGCAAATGAATTCATACTTAAAGTGTTTAGCCAAAGAGAAGTGCTTTCACCCGCATATCGAAAAGAAATTTCTTTATGCATCATAACTAAGCCAAGGAAAACATTTAAAGAATGCAAAAGGAAGAAAGGCCCGAATAGGATTTGATATGAGGAGGACCTCACATTGATTTTACAAGTCACTTCTAAAAAACATGTCCTGCCATAATGACATGCATCAGCCTTCACATCGCCCTCTGAAGCCAGGGGACCCCGGCCTGCACTCACTGCCTTCTAATCCAGAAGGCTGTGTTGTCAGGAAGTCTAAGTACAGTATCAAGCTAATTGCTGTCCTGGTGCAGCGGGGCACTGACTGTCCTGCTCTGTGCACCTTTATTACTGGTGCTGCTCCAGGGACGTGGACCCAGTTTAATGGTGGTGCACTTCTCTTCCTGCAGGCCAGGAGGAGAATTAAGGTCAGTCCAGCATCAGCCACACAACAAACAGCCCAACACATGGGGTCTGAGCATCACATGCTAGCAAGCTGTTGCCTACGACTTCCAAAAGGAACCCGACTCAAAGCAAATGACTGAGGAGCAGCCTCAGGAGACTGGATAATGTCCTTCAGCATTGTGGTGTTCTATAGCTGCAGCTGATCTTGCTGTCAGAATTCATAGATTCTGGACCAGGCAAGCTCTAGTAGGTAGTTGATTTTTAACTTCCTTTGAAGATTGTAACAACTGCCAGTCACCTGCCAGTCAGTGCGCCACAACTTTCTGATGATAAACTACATCTAACAGGTAGATGTAGAAAAGGTGGGTTTGCAGCTCTCCCCAGGGAGTGTCAACTGAAATTCTGTTAGGCCAGAACTGGCAAAGGAATTCTCAAATCACATTTTTTGTTCGTGAGAAACATCCTACTTAAAATTCTCTCAGTGTAAACCAAAAAAGAGTAAATAGACTGGTATTAGCTGGTTTCTAGAGAAAAAAGATGTTTGAAATAACCACATTTGTTTCCAGACTCAAGGAACCTGAGGAGAATTCCCTACCCCTTAACGTGCTGCTTACTCACCACGATTTGAAGAGCTGGCAGGGACTCTACTGGCACAACCAAGTATGCAGAAAACACAGCCCTAACTCGTTTATAAAGAAACATTCCAGACTTTCTCAAGTGTCTGGCGAGGGTGCGGAAGGGTGAGGCATCAGATACTTTCCATGTGCAGGTCAAGTCTAGAGAAGCGAAATGTGGAAATACAAGAAAACAAACCTAAGAGATTTATCTTGGCAGGATTTTTACAGCATAACATTTTGGGGCTGAAAACACTCTAATCCTCCACTTGCATTTCACAGATGAGGAAACTAAAGTCTGAGGAGACGGTGAATACCTGAGGCCATTTGGCCAGCTGGAAACAACTGGGCCACGAGCCTCAAGTGCAGTTTTCTTTCACATCAAGCGCTAAGTGGGAAGAGGTTCTCGGGGTAGGAAGTTGGTTTTTGTCAAACATTGAGACATGGTGACATTAACTTCTTTTCTTTTTTGAGACAGTCTCACTCTGTTGCCCTGCTTAGTGTCTCCAACTCTTGGGCTGGAGTAATCTTCTTGATTCAGTTTCCCCAGTAGTAGGGACTATAGACGTGTGCCACCATGCCCAGCTAGTTCTTCTATTTTTAGTAGAGATGGGGGGAGTCTTGCTTTTACTCAGGCAGGTCTTGAACTCCTGATCTCAAGCTATCTACTTGCCTTGGCCTCCCACAGTGCTAGGATTATAGGCACAAACCATCATGCCTGGCTAACATTAACTTCTGGTGACTTGGTGGCCCAAAGTGTGTGTTTCTGAGCTGGCTTGGGTTTTGACTGTTGCAGGAGCTATGGAGAACCCTTCCAAGCATATTTTTCAAATTGCTCCACATCATGACTGCAAAGGCAGATGATGAAGAGGAAAGATGGTAGTGCCAGTTATATAATGCCAGTTTGTCACAGTACTACAGCTGTACTACTGCATCTGGACTTGCTGGTTGATAAAACACTTAGTAACCTGAAGGAGTTAAATGGACAAGGGGTTTACCATCTGCTCATTGTCATAGGATTCCCAAATCTAGAAAAGTTGTTTTTGAAATATTTTCCTTAAAATATATAAAATGTACCTAAACCATCATTATATGCTACCATTTGCCTTAATACAGTAGTTATTTATTACATGCATTCCCAGTTACTACACGTTATATTCAAAATTTGATTTTCCCACAATGAGAACATCAACCAGCCAGGCCAACGCTTCCCAGTTCTCCACTCCTGCTATTTGAGTTGACTTCTAAAAGTAAGACACCTACGTGCAAACCCATGTCTCAAGCTCTGCTTTTTGGAGGAAATTAGGCAAAGAAAATAACATTTCTTATACCTTTCCAGCTTTGCCCTCCTGTGTTGACCTCTTCCACATCCTTGATTTAGCAGTTCAGTGTAATACTCTCATTATTTTCCAATTTTCTTTCTGAATTCTGACACCCTGTTTGGCTTCTACCTACCTTATTTATCCCTGATTTTTAACCTGTTTTTCTCATTCAAGCCTAGTGCACTGATGCCCTAAATCCCTTGAAATCCACAGCTATAAAAATGTCTCAATTCTTCCTTCTCTCAGCCCAAATGCTCACTAATTTCAGTAGCTTTAAGCCCAGGATAAGGTGAACACAGCACTGTATCTTTAATTAGGTACTTTTCAAATCCCCTGTGGTATGTACAGTTTGGATTATTAAATTATGCCAAATGCATTCCATGTGAGGGGGGTATGAAGATTAATAAGTTGTGGTTTCTAAATAGCTTTAAAAGTCCAGAATGGAAGGTGTTTTGCAAATATGCAGCTATGCCTTCAGAAGCAGACATCGCCTTTGCCTACAGAATAAATTCTATTTTGGGAAAATGTCTAGCTAAGAATAAATAGGCTGCAGCCATCCTATGCTTTGACAGTGCCGGCTGCTGCAATTCATCCATCCATCCATCCATTCATAAACACGTATGAAATATTTATCATGTGTCAGGAACTCTGATAGGCCCTAGGGATTAAAAAAGCAGTCACCTTCAAGTTACTCACATATCAGGCTATGTAGGTGGGGGTTGAATAGTACACAAATAATTATAACATGCAGATGCTATTTAAGGAGGAAGCAAAGGGCTGTGAGGGTTGGGAAGAAAGAGAGGTCAGAGCTAGGAGCCGGGTTCAATAAGGCCTCAGAAAGGAGATGATATTTGGATAAAGCTTGAAAGGGAAGTAGAATATTTTTAAGTAATTTTGTACAGAAAGTTGTAAAAATAGTACAGAGGACCCCCCCACATATCCCTCACTTGCTCTACCTTTGTACCTGACATTTCCATGGTACGTTTGCCAAAGCTAAGAAACGCACATTGGCACGTTACTGTTACCTGTGCTCCCTTTGTTTTTGGACCAGACACCAATTTTTCCATTAAGGTGGAAAATTTTCTGTTCTGTTCTGTTCCAGAATCCAGTTCAGGCAAACACATTGTGTTTAGCTGTTTTGTCTCCTCAGAGTCCTCTGATCTGTGACAGCGTCTCAGACGTTGCTTGTTGTCATGACCTTGACAGTCTTGAGAAGTACTGGCCAGATCTGCTGTGCAAGGTCTCCCAGTTTGGGTTTGTCTGATGTTTTTCCTCCTGGTTAGACTGAGATTTGGGTTCGGGAAAGAACATCATGGAGATGTGCCCACCTTCTCACACCACATCAATGGTACTTGATATCCACAGAACATCACTGCTGATGGAACCAAGACACAGAATTTTAATGGGGAGATTGCTTCATGGGTGACCGGGCCTGTTTGTGCACTAGTGAAAAGTCCGGGTGGGAGTCGAGGCAGACAAGCCAGGTATTGGTACGGCACTTTTATTTTTTTGTTACTTTATAATTTTTATTTATTTATTTTTTTGAAGGAGAGTCACTTCGTCACCCTCGGTAGAGTGCTGTGGCATCATAGCTCACAGCAACCTCAAACTCTTGGGTTTAAGTGATTCTCTTGCCTCACCTTCCCCAGTAGCAACAGGCACCCACCACAACACCAGCTAGTTTTTGAGACAGGTTCTTACCCTCGGTTAGGCTGGTCTCGAACTCCTGAGCTCAAGCAATTCACTTGCCTTGGCCTCCCAGAGTGCTAGGAGTATAGGCATGAGCCTCTGAGACTCACCTAGGTATGGTACTTTTAAATTTATAAACAATTTTATGGAGACTGACTTTTTTTAAAGCTTAGCACTACACGGTAAAATGATCAGGTAGGTATTGTAACCCCCATCAAAAGGTAGAAAAACTGAGGAACAAGGAAATGAAGAGGATGGTGGAAGGTCAAAGAAACAGGAGCAGAGCCAGGACTCAGATGCCCTTCTGCTGACCCCTGCCGCAGGGCTCGTGGCTCTTCATTTTGCTCACTGCCTCTTGGAAAGGCCTCTGGAGCCACTGCTGGGAGTGATAGACGTGGGCATATGAGTCTGTTATGGCTGGACCCTTCTGTCCCAGTTTTCCATCTACAGTCCAGGCTTGCAAAAGCTAGGCAGAGTAAAGCCAACTCTTACTTCTAAAGAGACTGAAGATCTTCCAGGCAGGTCTGGGAAAGTTTTCTTCTGTGCTGCTAAAAACCCAGGTGTTTGCCCAGGTATTCTTCTAAGTGCCTGAAGGGACTGTACCTCTGTGCATCTACAGGTGGAGGAGCTGAAATTTCTACCCGCAAATGTCCTTCAGTGCATTCAATAGCAATCAAGGAAAAACAAGGGGCACAACTCTTTTGGCAACTAGAAGCTCATTATTGGTCTCGGTTGACCCAGATCCAGATTGGAGAGAAAATGAGAAAGGAGATCAGGGCAATTTCTCTTCCCTCCTTTCCCAGTAACTATGGGGCTGGCTCTTTCCTATGTCAGCAGGGGAACCTGCTGGCTAATCGGTAAGATTTCAGTTCCTACTGTTTTTAGATTTAACATCAGCTTGTTCATTTCATAAACACATTTCATAAACATCTCATGTACCCACCATGAGCCTGGATTTGCGTTAGGCAACAGGAATGTGAGATACACAATATCAATAAGGGTTCTTGCTTTTAAAAAGCTCACTAATGGGGAAGACAGTGAGGAACAAAAATAGGAGAAGAGAGTAATTTATTATGTTTTGTGGAAGCAGTGCTGTTGGAGTTGGGTCTTGAGGGACAACAAAGAGTGTCTATAGTGCAAAATGGCATCTAGAACAGCATGAAGGTGACAGGCAGCATTGAGGGCCTGAGGAAATGGCACCACTGGGCATTGCTGGAGCATGAGAGGGGTGCTGGGATAAAGGAGAAGGAGCAGGAGAACTCAACTGCTGCTGCTCTAGGCCTCCATCCAGAGCTGTCCTCCGGGTGGGGCACAGAGACCTCCAAGGAGTCCGGTTGCATCCTACCTTCTCCAGTGCTGCCCTTCAGACAGCCTTGGATTGTAAGTCTTTTTCCTGACTTCCCTTACTACAACTTGATCTTGCAAGTACATATCCATAATGCCTAATCCCTTAAAATGTGTTGAAAGCAGAACAGCTTTTAGTTTGTGATCAGCAACAGATTCTCTTGCAGCTCATTTTTACGCAGCTCAAGACTGAGTGGAAACATCCCACTATACTTTATGCAGTATTCTTGTAAAACTGTATTTGGGGGGACCTGGGTTGGGGGAGAAAGAGATTATCTGTAGATCTTTGATATTCACTTGTTCATGGAGCTCTGTCATTATACTGTGTCACAAGGCTCCCTTATAGTTTCTAAAGCCATTAAATGCTAAAGAAAACAGGATTTTTCCAGCTCTGATCTCATTATATGTACAAATTCCAAGAGCAGCCTCCCAGAAAATAAAAGTTTTTATACAACAGAGTGGATGTGTTCATGAAAGATATATTGTTTATTTTCTTGGCACAGAGTTAACTCTAAAATAAGATTACTTAATTGGAGAAAACATTTCCTGACATGCTGAGAAGGAACATTTGAACCAAATCTCCTCTCTTTTAGATTAAGTCTAGGGTGGATGTGTTCTAGGCTATTTAATCCATGTGAATCTCAAACAAAATCATTTTAACTACCGAGGCATTGAGTTGGTAAGGCAAAATGTAACTCAATACTAGAGGCAACAGCTTGTAATCAATTATGATTTTTAGTTGGGAAAGTTCCTGGAGTTTGTTGTTACAGTAGTAGTTTATTTATTTATTTATTGGCACAAAAACTCTCAAATCTGGAAGCATTCAATTCAATTTTTCATAGCACTAGGCTGCTCCTGACTTCGGTTTACAGAGTAAATCAGCTCATTTTTAGTGGTCTTGGATGCTATTTGGGGGCCTGAAGTCAGTCTTATATTATATAATATTATATGTATTGTGTATAATTATGTATAGTTATATATGCTAATATGTGTATTATATATAATACATAGTTATAGATCACACATATAGACTAGTTTTAATAATATGAATAGTATTATGTAATGTCAATATTATGTAACTGTAATTATAATAATATATTATTTAACTATAATTGTATAACTATTATTCTATAAATAGAAATATACATAGTTATAAAATATTTATACTATATACAAAATATTCACACTAGCCAACCCAGCCTATCTGCATGGTAGGGGCGGTACCTTTATCATATATAGGCAGTGGCTGCCTCACTAGCACTGGTTTCTCAGTTTTCTTGGAGTTGGATGAGGCCAGTTGATGAGGTTCTCACATACAGAATGGGAATAGAAATGTCATGTGTCCCTTCCCGGGCTGGGCCTTAGATGTTGGATGTACTTTCTCCATTCCCACTTGCCCATTCCTGCTGTCTGGAATTTAGATGTGGAGACTCAGCTTGGACCATGTGAGTGATGACAATGCCCCAGGGTAGTGGCATAATACAATGAAAGGAACGTGCATCCCTGAATGTCCATATGGAGCAGAGCCATCCTTCCTACCCGGATTGATTGTCTTTGAACTGATTTATGTGAGGGAAGTAAATTCCCCTATTCTTTAGGCCACTGTGTGAGTCAAGGTTCAATCAGAGAAGCAAGAGTATAAGGGGGTATCTATCTGATAAGGGATTTGTTATAGAGCTTTGATCTTAAGCAATTGTGGGAGCTGGCTAAGCAGTCTCTGTTGTCTTGATGACTAATACAGAATTTGAAGTCTGTAGGCAGACAGTTTGAAGCCTGTGGGTACGAAGAGAAGGTGAGTGCCAAGTGGGGTAGAGCAAGGATAAGGTGGAGCCCCAAAGCACCAGGTGGTAGTTTGGGCTGCTTCTGAATTGGTGGCATGAGTGATGGCAGAAGTTGACATCCTTCGTCACAGATCTTGGCCACATCCCTGGCCCAGGAGTTAGAGGAGCTGGAGGAGGATGGTGGGGGTGGGGGGACAGTTGCAGGCCTGGCTGCTGCAGCACACCAATAGGGTGAACCAGAGAATCAACAATGACAGCTGCTGCTTCTCCCAGGCCTTCCAAATCTCATACAAGAATCTCTTTTGTGACCCTTCCTAGCTGGAATCATACAGGGAATGAAATTCCAGGAAACATAATTCAGTTTAGCCACGTTGACACATTACAAAGCCACCATAGTTAACTCCTTGTCAACTTACACTATTCACAGCTCCTTAAGCCATATTTTATCTCCAAATAAAAACCATAACAAAATCATGCTTCCTCTGACACGGTACAACCATCACACACACAACCACAAACACACTAAGTCTTTCCCCGGAAGAGGACGTAAAGGCTCTTGTTTGTATTTGGTGATGTCAATTTTACTTCTAGTTGATTTACAATCCTCTTCCAATATCCAAGGGAAAAAAACAAAAAATATTTGTTTAATATATATACAGAGGGTGCCAAAAATGTATACACATTTTAAGAAAGGAAATCTTTGTATTAAAATGGTAATACTCACTATACAGTATTGAGTATATACTCAATATACCGATAACAAAAGAGGAATACAAGTCACATGTGCAATTGCAAGATGTGTTCAGAGTAGTTCCCATCAGCATCCAGACACTTCTGATCATGGCCAACTACGTTTGAGCAACACTGACCAAAGTGTCCACCTGTACCACTGTGCATGCTGTTTCAATTTCTTCCTGAACTACTGCCCATGTAGCCAGTTTTCTATGGTATGCCACATCCTTTAAGGTTCTCCACAGGTGGAAGTCTAGGGGTGTTCAGTCAGGAGAACGTGGGGGAGACTCAGCCACACCTCTTCGTCCTATCCACTGTCCTGGTAAATTCTCATGGAGGTCAGCTCTCAACATCATGGTGCATGTCATGGTCTTGGGATGAAAACTTTCCATTTTGCTGTGTTAAGAATACGTTGTACACTTGCTCTGTTGACTCCTGTCACATGCACACTGTTTGGTAGACTTTTATGATAAGTGTGTAAACTGCCCCAACACCGCAGCAGAAGCCCAGGACTTGTTGCCGTGCAGGGCCTCCAGGTCTTCTGGTGCACATCAACACAGCACCGTGCGTCTCACACTTACTACGAATGTGTGCAGTTGTTAGGTGTGTTGGAGGTTCAGACTCAGGCTTCTAGTGCCATTGTACTTCCACACTGTTCTAGAATTTCAAAGGCCATTTCAAAATGGTCTTGTGCTCCTTAAACAACAACTGTGCTTCTGCCATTTTCTTTAACTGTCTTGCCTGTTGCATGGGGACACTTGCATTTATTTGATTAATGCCATCTTTTGAGTGAATGTTGTACTACGTATTGTTACCATAACTGAATTCAACTTCAAAAAGTAATACATAGATGAGGTCTCTAAATGTGTATACATGTTTTTGGTGCCCTGGTCCAATTATATAAATACTAAAAAAGGGAAGAAACATTAAATTACTAAAATCCTCATTTACACAGTGGCCGCATTGTCACTTCTGATATTTGTTATTACTTTCTTCCATTACCCATTTCATATTCACTGTGCCCTAAGCAAGCAATGTAGCTGCTCATGGTTCCCTGAGAGGTTTGGGTCATTTGTGGTCCTGTCTGAATTGGGTTATTATAATATTCCATTGACTTTAAGCCTAGCACATAGGGACAGTAAGCGGTGCCCTAGAGGACCTGTTGCACCCCAGATGTATTATTTCTCAGCCCTGTTGTATAGTAATTCCAACTTCCCCATGTCTGCCAGAACCAGGCTCCCCAGACAGTTCAGTGCAATCATTTTTGTGTACTTTGGTGGAAAATGTTTTTTACCTTTTATTCCTTTTGAAACAAAAAAACTCCTAAACCAACAGAGCCCAAAGTTGCAAGGATGAGAATAAAATTTTTGCTAACAAATCACTAAGCACGATAGTGCGAAGAACACCTCCCATTTCTCCCCTTTAATTCCCAGACATATGAATCTTGGCAATGAGAGAAAAGTCACTATATATTGGACATTGGTGTAGAGCACATATTATTATATACTGTGTGCTATACACACTGCAAGGTATTGTCACTTAGCTGTCACCATAACAGCCTTTGGAAGGCACTTCCACTATTCCATCAAATCAGGTGCTTCAAAATGATGGGAGAACATGGTAAGACCAGTGAATTCCATGAGCATGGGCCCATTGCTGCAACTTCATTTGCTATGAAATGAATTCCTTGGTTAGAAACAATGCTATGTAGAATACCATGACAGTGGATAAGGCATTCTGTAAGTTCATAGATGATAGTTTAGGTGGAAACACCAATGGCAAGGAAGGCAGAAAGAATAATTGTTCTTTCTAGTAAGAACAAAGTCCTGCTCCTTCCATTATGGAAATAGCCCAATAGAATCAGCTTGTCTACAAGTACCTGGCTTATCTCTTTGGGAATTGTGTCAAACACCCGTTAGGAGCTCAAAGGCTGTTGGCAGATTACATAGGCAGTAGTGGTAATAGCTGAATAAGCATTGATGAATGAAGTCCATGGTGCTGAGCCAATGCAAAACCTCCATCACTGTCACCATAGCCACTTTATTCACAAGCCTGTTAGGCAATGAGAAGAGTGGATATAGAAAGCCCACAGAATGGGCCATCAAATCCACCTAAGGTTACTTTTCTGTGGGCATTCACATGGAATACACATATCTTTACACTCTGTGCCCACTCAGAGAAGTTTATCTACATACCTCTTACCCAGATGTCCTTGGCACTAGTTTTCCAGTTGTGTTCCTTCCATGTCCCTGACCATACAGCCAAACCATTAGCCAGTGCATGAATCAGTGCAGAGAACACCTTTGGCCATTTCTCCCTCCACCTGTGGCAGGGAGTACAAACTGAATTGTTGATGTAGGAGACCTAAGCTGGGCTACTTTTCAAAAGATTCTACTATTCTTCTGGGAAATACTCAGAAAAAATGGTTTTCAATTTATCTTCAGTTCATAAACACTGATTCTTGAAGGCTGTGCCACTTATGTATATACACCATCAGAGTCTCCCAATGGTGAATAGGAACTGCAGCAAAATTTGTGCAATGAATGGCCAGCCCTGGCTCTTGACTACACCACTCCTGAGCCTTTTTCAAAGTACCCAAATGTGGAAGAAAGTCATGTATTTGCCCAGCAACTGAGATTGCATAATGTGTGGACACTCAGCCAATAGCGATGTATGGAGCACCTTCTGTGTACCCAGTCATTATTCCACAGTAATCCTTTTATATCAGTTGTTGGGCTGGGTTAATTTTAAAGGACACATGACATTAATTACGTAACATTAAGTTTATTTTTTTGTCCATGTTGAGTACATGTGTGTTTCTGGGTCTAGGAGAGACCTAACTACTGCCTGGGAAGTGCTCAAGAGGGAAAAAAGGAATTTATTGTTTCCTACTAATTATACATCTAGATTGCTGAAGCAATCTGCTCTTAAGCTGTGGGAGGTTAAGGCCCATTTCTGACGTTGGACTTGTTCAATACAGTTAAGCTTTCCTCAGTGTTTGGCACATGATAGAGATTTATAAATAATTGTTAAGAGAATGAATGGGTTGTTCACCAAGATCATGTCAAACACTCATAACTTTCTGAGATGCCTCAAGGAGCTGACCATATGAAGTGCAGCATAGTAAAAAAGCAGAGGGTCAAGGCCAGGACAGCTGAGTTCTAGCTTTAGCTTGTCCTCTGTCTGGGTGTATTGAGCAAGGCACATGTCTGTTCTGGGCCTTGAATTCGGGTCTGAGGACACTTGAGAGTTGACTAGCAGCCATGGGAGGCCTCTGGCACTCAAAGATGTTTGCTTTTTACTGCATAGTGTTCTAGAAAAAACTATATTTGGATGCCTTTGGGGACTCACACTCTCTAGCTTTTGACAGTTACCATCATTGGTGCAGATAACACTTTTGGCCTAAACACCTTCCTAAAACCTTTGTGTCAATCTCGGCCTTTTGGCTAAGATCAAGTGTAAAACCATTATGTGTTTTCACTCCCACTGTGGCTTCTGTGGCCATTTGAGTTTGTAACTTCTGAATGCCATGGGCTGTAGCTCTGACATTCTGCGTCCATGCCACCAGAGTAATGAACACCATGAGGATGGGCGTTTGAGCATGTTTTGATGTCTACTGGATGCCCAGTCCTGGAATGGAGTCTGGAATATAACAGATGCTTGTTGAATGAATGAACAATTGCATGCATGAAAATGAGGCAAACTACCAAAGCAGACTACAAAGAAAGGGAGATGAAAGACCACTTCAGACAATGTCTCCTAACAATTTGGTCTTTGTTTTGCATTTGAAATGGAGTGGAAAGGTCAATGGTCTGCTCCAACTCCTCAGCTTGTCTGGGAAGTGCCAGTTTGGGTGTGACTAGGAGAAATAACACCTGTGCAAAAACGCTTCCATCATCAAGTAACACAAGTTCACTTAAATATTAACTGTGGATTTTCAGGAGCTTTTCCTAAGCCAAACCAGCCATGCTGTGCAGCGGTGTTGCTGTGGGCCCTCATAGGAGCCCTGTGCAGGATGCCTCCGCCCAAGCGTCCAGCCTGTTTCCTGAGCAAGTCAGTGTTCCTACTGCTGGATCCAGCTGAAGAACTTCCTGTGAGCTTCCTACTATGTGTTTTAAAAAAATTCCTTTCTGAGAGTGCAACCCCACAGCCCTGCTGTTAACACTCAATAAAACTTTTTTTCTGGTAGCTGTTAAACTTTAACATCAGATTATTCTACATGTCAGCAGAACATCTCACACAGGGCTTCCTTGCTGAGCACAAGTGAGCCCCCAAAACATCATCTTTGGGGAGAGTATAAAACCTAGCTTACTTTCATAGCCACCTCAGAAGAAACTGTGAAAACAACATGTTCAGTCCTTCAGAAACAGCCCTGGAAGTTAGAAACATTAGAGTATCTCTCAGACTAATGAACAAAATGAAGTTAGAAACTAGAGATTGGAAGGAACAGCTTAAAGTTTTAAATTAGAATTAATGCTGAATTATTCGCAAGCACAGATGCTATTTTCTTAAATTTTTTTCTGGCTCCAATAGTTTGTAGTGCAAACCTTTATTGTGTGAATTAAAAATGTAAGTCACTTGACAAATTTTGTCTGAAAAGTTCAGAGTAATACTCATCTAGATTCAAGCAGAAAAAAAGCCTACATTTGAACTCTGCATAGAGAGGACAGGACAAAGAATTCTCCTGGTCTCTTGTAATGTAAAACCCCAGCTTTGACCGTGGCCTGGAAGCTGAGGCCTCAGTTTGAGCTCTAAGCCCACTGGTGTAGTAATCTTGCATTTATAACTTGGACATGGGGCGGATCGAGTCTGCACTGACAATACCAGGGATGAGCACAGCATTCATTGGAGATGGACAGATGGACATTCCTTCACTAGCACATGAAGGAAACCCTTCCTTCCCCTGCACTAACATGGTTTCACTGGTAATATCCCAGCCTCAGTTTCTGCTTTTGATTTCACTTGGCATTTATAGACAAATGAGCTCAGGTACTTTCTCTCTACACTGTTGCCAATCAGGATGCAAAATTAGAGAAGTCTTGGGAACATAAACGTGCAGAAAAATCTGGCCCACTGGGTCATAGGTTTTGTCTTTGTGTGTTAGATTCTGCACATTATTGTGTTGTGTCCCTACAGAGGACCAGTTTGGACCATCAACTACAGAATACCTAGTTTTAGGTTTATTTACACGTCAGGGTTATATTTCTTAGTGGTTATCTAACCACTTGAGTAAAAAATAAATGTGTGAAAATTCATTTTAACAGAGAGAGGGAATTGTTCCGTAGCCTTCTAACTTCAAGTGATCATCTAAATTCTTCCAATCATGTAACAGCACATGGAGTAACGTCACATAGGAGAAACTAGTCTGGTCCATAGAAATGATCCTACAAGCTAGTTTAAATGGATCAAGAATATCATATGGGGAGAGTTGAAAAAATCACAACTTTATATCTTTATTTAGTACATGTGGGAATATTGTCTTTCATTATTCTAACCATTTTCATCATCTCCAAAATCAACAATAGTCTAACTTAATAAGAGTTGTCAGTGTTCCCAGTATCAAACTGAATTTTACAGCCCAGAGAAGACAACTGTGATGGAGAAGCTTGTGCAAAGTACACACAATGAGAGAGTAATTACCCAAACTAGACATTGAGAGAAAATACACACAATGAGAGAATAATTACCTAAATAGACATTGAGAGAAAATCTATTCTTAGAGATAAGGAGTTATAGGACTTCCAGGTCTGGTAAAATTCTTAGGTGGGTCCCTTTCTAATTCATTTTTTATCCTCTATAGCACACTGTCTTGCACAGAATTGGTATCAAGAAGATTCTGTGGAGAAGGCAGGATGTAAATTTGTTTGAAAAATAGAATGAAGTTTACCTCTGAAGTTTATCTTCAAAGTCTTTTCTCTTTTTTTGAGACAGAGTCTCACTCTATGGCCCTGGGTAGAGTGCTGTGGAGACATCATAGCTCACAGCAACCTCAAACTCTTGGGCTCAAGCAATCCTCTTACCTCAGTCTCCTGAGCAACTGGGACTATTGGTGTCCACCATGACACTCAGTTAGTTTTTCTATTTTTAGTAGAGATGGGGTCTTGCTCTTGCTCAGGATGGTCTTGAATTTGCTGAGATCAAGCAATCCTCCCACCTCACCTTCAAAATCTCTTAACAGAAAGATAAGATTTTCTTCTAGTTCTCTTTTGTGTCTTCTCTTTAATCTTCTCTCTTTCAAGGAAAAAGAAAATCCTTCCTCAACTTACCCCAAGTCCTTCTTCCTAACTTGCAATACTTCTTTGGGTTATCCTGCTTCTGCCACTTTGTGGAGAGTCTCATTTCCTTGGGAAAGTTTTTCAGTAGCTGCCTCTCACAGAAGAACCAGAAACAAGTCTGGAACATCCATCCTGGAGCCTTAACTACATTGTCATCTGGACTGTTTTATGTCTGAGCTGTACTGTAACTCACACCAGAAAACTTCAAGGGGACTGTGCTTTCGAGTGAACTATTTTGGAGTCCTGAAATCAGTTGAAAATGATTGAAAAAGTAAAAAATAGTCCAAATTGTTAGTATGGCTTTGAGGGTGAGATCACTAAATTGAGAATTTTCATAATGTGGAAAGTAAGAGGCTCGGTGCCTGTGACTCAATAGGCTAAGGCGCCAGCCACGTATACCTGAGCTGGCGGGTTCGAATCCAGCCCGGGCCCGCCAAACAACAATGACAACTGCAACCAAAAAACGGCCGGCCAGGTGCTTACAGTCCCAGCTACTTGGCAGGCGGAGGCAGGAGACTCGCTTAAGCCCAGGAGTTGGAGGTTGCTGTGAGCTGTGATGCCACAGCACTCTATCCAGGGTGACAGCTTGAGGCTCTGTCTCCAAAAAAAAAAAAAAGAAAGAAAGAAAAAGAAAGTAAGAGTTCCTAATTTTTCAGACTGTGAAACCGTAAGGTTCATTGCTGCACTTTTTTTGGTTTGTTTTGCCTTTTGTCTTTTGCTGAAGAGGCCTTTGTTTCAGCTACCTCATCATCATCCTGAAAACAGATTGCCTGTTGTGCCTTCCAGCTTTACCTCTAAGTAATTAGTCTTGTCTTGCAGAGGGTTGGGAGAAACATCATAGTGAATCAGGAAGTCACGAAAATCACATGAGTTTCACACTAGAACTAAAACAAATGGATACATGGGACCAAGTCCTTTGTGGACTCAATAGCAGCACCTATTGAGCTGTGCATAATACCAAGTAGTCATCAAGTGTGTGCCAAGCAGAAGCCCTGTGATGACGCAATATTTTACATAGTTTTTACTTTTATCAAAGTGTTATGTGCACATATGTAAAGAGACAGTTGTATACGGCTGGTATGACAAAGGTCTCTAGCCCTTGCCTTTGCTACTTCTTATTCTCTGAAGGCAAACCTACTTGACTTTTCCAAGCAATTATCTTGGTGCTTATATTCATATCTCTAAATCACAGAGATATTGTTTATTGTTACTTCCTGAATTTTCACTTTTAAACATTATCTCTTGACTTCTTACTTTGAAAGATCCCACCAACCCATATGACTAGGGAAGATAAGGATTTGACATTCTTTCTCATCCCCTCCAACACTCACACTTATATCACCCTTTGACTTCATACTCCCAAATAGTTTGACATACTTTTAGTTAGATTGATATACATGTTCCCATTTTGTGGCCATTTAAAAGCTACTGACAGGTGAGGTGCCTGTACCAAGGTTGGCGGATTGGAACCTGGTCCCGGCCAGCTAAAACATCAATGAGAATTGTAACAAAAAATAGCCGGGCATTGTGGTGGGCGCCTGTAGTCCCAGCTAATCAGGAGGCTGAGGCAAGAGAATCGCTTAAGCCCAGGAGTTGGAGGTTGCTGTGAGCTGTGATGCCACAGCACTCTATCGAGGGTGGCAAAGTGAGACTCTCCCTCAAAATAAAAAAGCTACTGACAGCTGAGCTATGTGGTACAATTGCTTTTCCTTTTCTGTACAACTTAGACCATTTTCCCCAGTGTTAATAATTGTCCTTTTTTTTTCTAAACCATTTGCTTGGTTTTCCATATATTTATTAATGAATAAACTTTAAACTTTCTCCCAGCTATGGAAATGTGCTCTCTCGATATGCCCAAACATGTGATGATATCTTGTCAGAGTTACTGAGTCCCTTCTGAGCTGCCCTGACCTGGATTATTTGATCCCTAGCCTGGTACACATTTCTGTCTTGGATTTTCCCTTCACCATCATCATGGGGGTTATCTTAGCCCCTGTGTTGTGTAGAATTCCCTGTCCAGGATTCCTGGACCTCGTGTTTTCCTCTTTCTTGATTTGTTCACTTATTTTGGTGGAACTCATCCCCTGGTACCTTTCTGAGACAGGGTAGATGGTGGTAAATATTTTGAGAACGTGCATTTCTATGCCTCCACCTGATTAGTGAGGGGGCTGGGCATGGAGTTCTAGGTTGGAAATAGGTTTCCTCAAGATGGGAAAACATTTCTTCTTGGCCTTCCCATTTTGTAATATTACTATTGAGAAGATGCTATTGTGATTCCTAAAGTGGTAAAGTTTCACAACATTGAGCCTAGGTGTAGCTCTGTTTTTATCCATCTGGTGGGGCCTTCAGCTCTTTTGACTTTCATAAGCTATTTGATAATCACTCCCATCTGTTTTCTTTGTTCTTTTATAGAACTTTTGTTCTTCAGATGAGAAATGTCCTGGGCTGGTCCGCTAAGTGTTTTCTTATATATTTAGTCTCTCTCTCTTATTTTCTTGAGACAGAGTTTCATTCTGTTACCCCAGCTAGAGTGCAGTGTGTCATCATAGCTCACTGCAACCTCAAACGCCTAAGCTCAAGTGCTGCAGCCTCCCCAGAAGCTGGAGCTACAGACATATGTCACCACACCTAACTAATTTTTCTGTTTTTTTTAGATAAGGTCACAGATTAGTCTCCAACTCTTTACCTAAAGCACTCTCCCTACCTCGGCCTCCTAGAGTGCTAGGATTACAGATGTGAGCCTCTATGCCTGGCCCAGTCTCAACCAATACCCACCTTTTAGAGGTAACTGGTGTTGCCAATTCCTGGACCTTTTGGGGATTCCGTGTTATACATCAGATTGCCTCTTAGCTTTCCTATTTTTTTAGGTCTGCTAAGTCATGACAATTCTTCCAAATGTCTTTTAATTTCTAAAATGTTACTGTTCCTCCTCTTCTCTTTGTTTACCTTTTGTTTTTTGTTTGTTTAATCCCTTTATCACTTCAGTGGCCTTTCTGGAGGGAGTGTAGGTAAATGTGTATATATGTCTAGCTATCTTTAACTGGACATACATGAAATAATTTAATGTATTTTCTAAAGAAACAAAATAGAATTAATGTTCTACAGAGAAAATGCATAGAGTCTAGGGTCTACTGTAAGTTGCTAAATTAAAAGGAGAATGATGCCTCTATCACTTCTCTCTAATATTGTACCTGGAGGTTGAGTTCTTAATTCATGCGACTGCCATATTATGGCTCAAAGTTCTAATGAAATTGAAATCCTATGCCCTCAGGCCTATGCTCACAATCCGAGTCTTAGGGAACCTTTCAGCCTCTCACTTTGTCACCTCACCCTATTCACCTGCAGCTGATTGTTGAGTAGTAATGGAGATGCTACAAAAAAGGAGAAAAGGCCCTAACTTGGATGGAAGAGGAGGGCATGAAACTCCAAGAAGCCCACTCCCTGCCCCATGACGCAGGCAGGGGATTGCCCCTCCAAACTGCCCTTTTTGACCTCTTCTTTCCCAAGTCTCCTTCCCAACACTGGGACACAAAGGGGAAGCACATACTTCATTAGTCCACTAAGGAGTGCCCGGCCTGTGGGGACAGGGACTAGAATTCTGCCAGGTCACTTTTCTTAGAAGCCAAGTGGATAAACACATCCCTACAAGGAATCGCTTTAATCCATCTCCCATTTCCATCGCTTTTTTTTTTTTTAGGGAAAAAGAAAAAGAGAAGATTTTTAAGTTTTAAAAGCTAAGCACTCCCAACAGGGTCAATTTTTAGGGGAGTTTACATGAAGGGTTTTCTAATTACCTGCTCATATATACACACACCCCTCAAAGCTTTTATGTAGGGAAAATGAGGTCCGAACAAATGTCACAAACAGGAAAGAATCCTGTATAGTATCAAGAGGGTGTTTGTGGGAGGGGGTCAGGGAGAACCCTTAGTCTGATAGGCATGAGATGAACATCTTCATAAATGACTGTAGGGGTCAGCTCAGTGGCTCATACCTGTAATCCACCCTGGGAGGCTGGGTGGGTGGATTGCCTGAGCTCAGGGGGAGTTCCAGAGCAGCCTGAGCAAGAATAAGACCCTGTTTCAAAAAAAAAAAGGCCAGGCATTGTGGCAGGTGCCTATAGTCCTGGTTGTTTGGCAGGCTGAAGCAAAAGAATCTCTTGAGCCCAAGAATTTGAGGTTGCTGTGAGCTGTGACACCACAACACTCTACTGAGGGCGACAGGGTGATACTCTGTGTCAAAAAAACCAAAATGACTGTATGTAGATAGTCCTTGGGGTTGTCTATGAGCTTGCTTTTAAAAGTACTACCTGGCCATGTAGTGTCTTAAGCTCCATGCCCTGGGCATTTGTCACTTTGTTGTATCCCTGTGACAACTCAGGCTTCAGGATAATTTACACAAAAAACCCTCTCAACACTCCCTGCTTGCTGTGGAGTCTAACAAGAGCTCTTACATAATGGGTTCCTTCTCTTAACTCTCAGGCTGCTCCTGTTTTTTTTTTTTTTGCATTTCTTTTTTTTTTCAAACCCAGAACTGCAGATACTCCCTATTTCTTTCCTTCCTTCCTTCCTTCCTTCCTTCCTTCCTTCCTTCCTTCCTTCCTTCCTTCCTACCTTCCATCCTAGCCACCCCAACAACACCCACCACCACCCCCAGCCCTCACTAAAAATTTTATTATTTAT
>CAUYON010146862.1:0-25280 GCA_963573935.1 Arctocebus calabarensis
GAGACTGGGGTGGGGCTTGCCCCTGCAGGTGCGTGCGCTCGCGCTGCGCCTTCCACCAAGACTAACTACTCAAAGGAGTCCGAGCACTCAGCAAGGACAAATCCCTAAAATGAATCAAAGCTACACATGAAACAGAACAGCAGACATCTGAGTAGAAGAACGGTCATTCCTACCCGGTATCCCAGGGCAGACCTTCAAGAAATGTGGTACAAGAGTAAAACTTGGAGCGGCTTCACAGCCTGCTCTTGTGGGTGTGCGTGTGCATGCGTGTACACACGCCTGTGTGAGGCGAAACACCCGTCCAAGGGTGACGCTGCTTGGGGGAGGGGAACGGGGGACACTGCACAGGAAGCTGCTCTGCAGCTGTTGAAACGTGCACAGGGACGGGGTTTCTGGCTCGTGATCAGTAGCTGTCCCGGACGTATACACATAGAGACTCGTATGTACTGTATCTTGATCAGTAGCTGTCCCGGACGTATACACATAGAGACTCGTATGTACTGTATCGGGGTCACGGACAGAGATGCGCACATGGGGTCTGCCCTCGTCTGCGGGAGACGCACCAAGACCCCCGGAGGATGCTGGAACCCTGGGATGGTATCAAACCCTGAACCCCACAGCCGGTGTGTTTTCCTACACGCGGATACACAGGAAGTTTAACTATCAGCAAGGCAGAGCAAGAGATGAGCAGTAACTAATAATAAAATGGAAAACGTACCAATATATGATAGTGACGTACACACATGTGGCCTCTCTCTGCGAGCATCTTACTGTACCATCCTCCTTGTGACCATATGAGACGGGCAATACCCAGGTGGTAAGAGAGGGAGGTGAGCAGGGTGGCTGTCGTGAAGTGGAGTTGGGCATCCTGTCCTCAAACACCGGTACTGACGCCAGGACAGGCGACCTGACCACTGAGACGAGCCCTCAGGAGCTAAGGCGCGGCCCAGCCGGGGCAGATACACGGACGGCACCAGGGGCTTTGCTTGCAGAGAGCAAGAGCTCAGCCTGCGTCTACCACATCTGGAACTGGTCAGCCAGGACATGCCCATGCAGGCCTTCGGGAAGGAGAGTGATGAGCATTTACTCAGGAACAGGGACCCAGGCTGGTGCAGTACCCACCACCTGGGCAGGGTTTTCCCTCAAATGGGAACCAGCTGGGACAGGGAGGGCCAGAACACCCCAGGGAAGGTGGCAACACCTGCCCAGGCGATGAGAGGTGCGGGCCCATCACTGGGGCCAGTAGGTGGCTGCAGAGAAACTACTGAAGATGCAGGGGAAGGCCT
The DNA here is from genome assembly GCA_963573935.1 of Arctocebus calabarensis. Taxonomy (NCBI): domain Eukaryota; kingdom Metazoa; phylum Chordata; class Mammalia; order Primates; family Lorisidae; genus Arctocebus; species Arctocebus calabarensis. Next base: position 1,287 of record CAUYON010146862.1, read on the forward strand.
GATGGTGGCCTCTCAAAGCCACACGGGACCATAACCGGCAATTTACAAGGAAAATACAGTTACCCGAATGCTACTTTGGGGTGTTAACATGTTTAGAAAGTGTAAGATAAAATGCTGGAATTTCAGTTATACTGTGTCAGATGTCATAAAAATTGTTGTAAAGAACGGAAATGGGGCCCTGGTCACCAAGGAGAAGAGACGGCCAAGTCCCGGCTCCAGAGGGCCCTGAAGCACACACCATGCCGGGCAGGGCACACGGGGTTCCCATGGAAAGTCCCCGGCATGAGGAATGCTCACCAGCACCACCACTTTCCACTCTTAGCGGTGACCTGCCAGTTTCTAAGATGAAAATGATAAAGTTGCACACAGGGGAGAGATTTAGGAAGGTCTTTAGCCCGGAAACTGCCCTAAAAATAAAGCCTCTGCTTTTCAAAAACGTGACCGGTCCAACCTCCCCTTAGCCACAGTGCTGAGAATGTGCCTTGCTAAGGAGCGTCCATCAGGACGGGGAGCCAGGAGGGCTGCTGTCCCCTCGCCCTGACGGCATCGGGCGTACAACCCTCAGGCAGGGAGGTCAGTGCCAGCCACACAGACACTCAGCCCTGAGCCCCAGAGGCAGAAGCTCTTCTTGGCTTCTCTCACCTTCTCTGAAAAAACTTCATCTGGGCAACTTTTAGCAAAACAAGACTTTTTTTAATTAAATGAGAAAAACAATGTACTGGCCTAGCTGCCGTAATTTCCACAGATTAGCTGAGCTTTGAAATTCCTCATGTTCGCTCCTTGTTAAACCTGTTAAATTCAGGCGCCGCTTTTAAGATAGTTTTCAAAAGCTTTGGAACACGCTTTCTAACACAAAAGTTAAGATTTAAACAGTAATGCCACTAATTCCCCTAGAATGGAGCTTAAATAAGGCGGAATCAGAGATAATGAATGTCCTGTTATAAACCACACCGAAAGTTGCATTATCATACTCAACGATTTTTTGCATAATCTTACCACTTAATAAGGCTACAAGATATCATATACGAGAAGTTTTAATTTATTCAGCTTGTAACTCAGCTGTAGTTAGAGACAATCTCAGTTCTTAAAGGATTAGAGCACAGTGATATCAGTCAGGCCCCAAAGAGACACTAATTAAACAGCTCATGGGACTTGCAAGGCTGGTGGGACTGGTCCCCAGAGAGGCCCCAACCCCTGCAGCACGGGTGCCGGGCACCCTCATCTGGTGGGCAGACACCTGCTACATGGCTGTGTCATAGGCACATCCCAGGGTGTGTGGCATGGTCTTTACTGTGGGCTGTCCACTGGGCATTCAATGGCCTCGTGGTGGTCCCCACAGAACCTCATCTGGGCTCAGTACAGTCCAGAGAGCAGGTCCAGACATTCACCCAGCAAGGCCTTCACTGCTTTAGGTGGCACGTGCTGATCTGTCCAACACACACCTGTCTCCCCAGCCCTTGCCGTTTGACAAGGGCATCCCCTGTGCTGCCACCTGTCAGCTGTATCCCCTTCTGTAAACTCCAGCTGGAGCCACAAAGCACCATCACACCCACCCTGGGGCCTCCAGAGAAGAACCTGGAAGGGGCGACCAGCCAGGGGACAGGAGGCCCCCCCTGGAGCTGCAGCTGTTGGTGGTGGTGCTTCCTCCCCCCCGGGCTCAGGCTGCTTTTCTCCTGAGCAGGTGGAAGGTGCAGACCTGGGTGGGCTGTTCCAATGATGCTCAGGGCCCCAATTCCAAAGTGACACTCAGGGATCACCACCAGCACCAGGTCACAGGCTCAAGGAAACACACCTTTCCCCAACTGCCCTGTTTGGGGCTTGGCTTATCCAAGGTGGATTGAGCACGGCTCATCTACAGAGTCCCTCGCAGCTCCAGCAGTGACACTGTGCCCAGATGCACCAAGCCAAAGTGTGTTCACGGGGCAAAGGTCCAAGGGTTGCTCTGAGTAGACAAGTTGTGTCCGGGACACAGACCGGGCTCCACCCACAGACCCACTCCCTGGCTTGGTGACAAGCTGCAGTATCCCTGACACGGGCTCACAGCACATCCCTCCATGCACCTGTGGTACTGCTATCTGCCCAGCATGGTAAAGCACGGATAGAGCACCCGGCCCATGACAGGCTGCAGAGGTGCGGAGCCCCGAGTGGTGGCCTGGCCTGTGCAGAAGCCTCCGGATAGCCAAGGACTGAACAGCCCTTAAAGGCAGGGTGCAGGGAACTGATGGGAACAGGGCAGACCCCCGTGAACAGCCACATCAAAGCCACCCTGAGCACTGGGTGTGGCACGTGGGGTGCTGATCTTGTTTGCAGATGGACACCTGCAGGTGTGGGGCCCAGCACTCTGCATCTCAGGTGACAGTGGAGGCAGCCTCCAGACGGGGAGGGGGGCCCTGTGTCTGCCTGGTCATGGAGCAGCCGTCAGAGAGGGTGTGTGCAAACTGTGAGCAGCTGACAGGTGTGAGCTCAGTGCTGGGCACACACCAAGGGTCCCCTGCATGCCTGTGCCCCTCTGTTCACTCAGCCTGAGGGTCAGACACTCAGAGTCCTGCCAGGACGTGCTGGGCAGCCTGCAGCCCCCAAACCTAGCTGAGTCCCGGAATACTGCACGGCCTGGACAGCTCTGCCTGTGGGAGCGGCCACCTGCCTCCCTGTGCCACCCTGTCCCCAGGGCAAGGCCCACCACACACCCCTCTCCACAGGCAGAGAAAGCACAGCTCGGGGGGCCTGGGGGATGTGCGGGGCCCTGGCACTGTGGCAACAAGTTTTACTTCTCTGTCATTTTTTGTAATTGGCCTCCCAGGAATCCACAGTTCTTTAAAAAAAAAAAGTGGACACATAAAAATAGAAACAATAGCAGCTGGACTGGGTCTCCTCAGAGGGTGCAGAGCAACGCGGCACAGACCCAGTCTCGGACCTGGGGCTGTTCACTGTCGCACCAGACACCTCCCTCAGGGCAATGTGACAAGGAAGGAAACAGCCTCAGGCTCGCAGCACCCAATTGACAGAACCGGAAGAGCAGGCACAAAGGGGCCGGGGAGGCTTGGCTCCCCACAGCCAGTCCCCCAGGACCGGGCCCTGTTCTAGAAGCTTCCTGTGGAGCACTCACGGCCATCCCAGACTCAAGGGCAGAATAACTCAGTACTCAGAGTTCTGCATCGCACTCTCGGGCTGAGCCTCCAACTCAGCAGAAAAAAGAAACACGTGAGTTTCAACTGCCGCGAACTACCACGTTCGGAGTAACTCAGGCACGCTCTCTAATAACAAGCCCACAGGCGGCCACAGCCCATCCAGCTGGAATCAAAAAGGCCGTAAGGAGGCAGGCCACAAATGTCACTCTGCTTTTCACAACTTTCTACTTGAAAACCAAACAGGAAAACAAAGTGAATTATCAAGCTTCAGATGGGGTGAGCCAATGGGCTCCTGGAGGCACTGGCCCAGGTCTGCATGCTGGGTGGTCCCGCCGGGCCCCAGGCCCAGGCTTCCCCAGTCTGGGCTGCAGGTGCTCAGATAACCTGCGTGGAGATGACACAGCCTGTGCCATTCCCAGGCCACCCTGTGACTCCCCCAGGACTTCACCATGTCTGCCTATCACCTTACCACTGAAGAGAACCTCTCCATCACCCATAAATGGAAAGCCAGTGCCTCTTCCATAAATAGAAGGGAGCCGTAAAAGCAAATCCACAGCCATTAAAATAACAAATGCTCACCCGCATCGCACATAAAGCCATCTTGCAGGCCCAGGCTGTGCGTGCCCTCGCGTGAGGAAACGCTGATTTATGGGAGAACAAACTTAAAGTACTTCCGGGTCGTCTTCCCCAGCCCCGCCCTCCGGGGAAATTTCACCAGCTCCTGCCCTAAGCCTCCACTCAAGGGTTGTCTCTGCCTGGCCTTCAACCTCCCTAATAACAAAGTCCCCCTTGTGTCCTGCTGACAATACACCTGCCACTGCAGGCCTCACTGGGACGGTTGAGCCCCCCCACCTGGGGTCCCCCATACACATGCAGGGGCGAGTCCCCTCGTGTCAAGGTTGCTCCATCAATTGTGTGCCTTGTATTTGGTGCCTGAGGCTGTGGGACAAATACCACAAACCCATAGCTGAATGCAACAGACAGGCGTTCCCTCACCGCTCAGGAGGCCTGAGCTCTGAAGTTGATGTCAGCAGGACTGAACCCTCCAGGGCTCTGCGGAAGGGCGTTCCTGGTCTGCCCAGCTCCGGGGGGGCTCGTGGCCGCAGTGCAGCGTCTGCCTCCATCTGTGTGTGGCCTCATCCTGTGTTTCTGTTCTCTGCCTTCCAAGGACTCATGGTTGGGTTCTGGGTGCCCTAAGGCTGATCTCATCTTGAAATCTGCACCACGATTACATCTGCAAAGGCCCTTGCTCCCAGTGAGGGGACTCATGGGTTTTCAGGTGGGCCCACAGGTGTGCACTCCTCACAGGCACAGACCCAGCCTTCATTCTTCCCCCAGCTCTCTGACCAGCCAGCCCCTGCTGCCTGCCCCCTGCACACAGCAGGCACTCAGCATGTGCATTCCACACTGAGGCTGGCATGTCTGCCAAGGCTGCCCCCAAGGCAACCAGTGGGCAGAAGCTGGGAGTCACCACTGCACAGGTGTCCCCTAGACACAGGAGGGTCTGAGATGGATGCTCTGGTTCTGCAAGGCACGGAGTTATTTATAAGCAAGGTCTGGGCTCTCCCACCAGCGAAGCGAATCCAGGGCCTGCTCAGCTGCCTCTGTAATCGGAGGACAAAGGTAATTGGCTAATAAAATCCACCTTCTCCAAGGCAGAGCTGGTTTTGAAAAGAATGTGTATTTTAAAGGCTGTGTGACCTCTCTAAATATATCAGGGAAAAGCACATGGGGCCCAGGTGGGGACCACACAGTCCAGAAGGACAGTCTCGGGGATGGGTCTCTGCAGGCTCCAGAGGGCACTATGCGGCCAGGCACCGAAAGCCTTCTAGAACCTGGGCCGGGAAGGCCTTGGGAGGATGGGGTGGGGGGGAACCACAGCCCCCTCCTCCCCTGTAGGTCCTTGGTGTCAGAGCAAACACCCCGGCCGAGAATCCAGCCCCAGTGCCCAAGGTCACCAGCCTCAGTCCACATGAATGGCCCTTTGGGTCTGTGGACTTAGAAGATGGGCCACCCTCCCAAGGCCCCCACAGACCCTCCCCCACTGCAAGCAAAGCCCAGCACTGCAGGGGACCTCTGTAGGCAGAGCAGCTGTAGCCCCTCTGGGGAGCAAGGTCAGTAGAGGGCCTGGGCCCTGGCCAGGACGATGCACCTCTGTCCTGGAGTTTCCTCAACAGTAAGGTCATCAGACAACCCACGCTCTGTGCAGGTGGACTGCAGAGCCACGGAGGGGACAGCCGAGAGGCATCACTGCAGTCACCTGGCAGGCCCATCTCTACCTGCGCACAGCTGACCACAGGAGCATCATTCTCCCAGTTCCCACTGGGCCCTCACTATGCACACTCAGAGCCTGGCCCGAGGAGGCTGCTGCCACCTGCCCTCCTCTGCAGACAGCCCACCAGGGACAGATGCAGAGATTCCTGCCATGGCTCAGGCCTTCTAGATGCTCACACGGCTCTGAGAGGAGGTGACAGCTGCCTCCAGGTGGACCCCCTGAGCTTGAGACCTCTGAATGCCCTGATTTGTTTTTAAAAGTGAAAAGAAGGAAAGGCAGGGGCTGTTTGGGATATGCTGGTGTGGAGGGTGGAAGGGGTATGAGAAGACAGGGCCACTGTGGTCCCTAAATCTCAGGAACCCACATGAAGACCTGATTAGCCAGGTGACCAGAGGTGTTCTGGGGACACCAGCCACCCCAGGACCCTCTGAGGCTCTACCCCACATACCATGAGTCCATAGAACCTCAGCAAAGAGCACGGTCAGGGCTGCTGCCACCCCGATTCCCCCAAATTCCCCTGCAGCCCACACCTGGCCCACCAGCACAGGAATGGCTGGCCCCAGTGTGCCCAGGGGGGTGGCACCAAGGCACCAGGGCTGCTGAGGGTCCACACAAAGGCCTTTATGGACCCTGGACACACACACCCAGAGCTGCCAGGATGCGCAGGCAGACAATCGGATCTCCACACAGGCCACGCCAGATTCGGGAGGACGCAGAGGACCTGTCCAGGGACCATCGTGGTCACAACTGGCCTCCATGTTCTGAGGTGACCTGCACCCCCACAAGGCACAGGGGGAAAGGAAATGAGGAGCTATCGCTGCAACACCACATCTGGCTGTGACTCCCACGAGGGGCCGGGGTGAGGCCAGCTCCCGCCGTCCCCACATGGGATGGACCCTGACCACCTGGAGGCACATGCCAGCTGCCTGCCACCTCTGCAGAGCCAGACACAGCCACGAGTCCATCCGGCCACTCGAGACACAAAGTGAACGAGCTGAGAGCAGACTGGGGGCCCAGCCACACCCAGGTCCATCCCGTCCTCCAGATCACCCTGCGTCTGAGTCTGTGGGTGACTTTTTCCCAAAAGGGGGCATCAGTGGCAGACAGGGCCTTGGACGTGGTGTGGAGGGGCATGGGCAGGCCTCTGAGGGGTTGGGGGTCAGGGCATGTGGGGCTGGCCCTGCTTCCCACTTCGGCAACACTGCACAACATCTGCACAAAGGGGCCCGGAGCTCAAAGCAAGGGCCCGGTGCCGGACACCACCATTGGCATCGTCAAGGTCACCAGCTGTGCGTGGGAGAGTCTGGACTGGACTTCAAAGGCGCCAGCCCCCAGTGAGAGGCAAGCTTTCCTGGGGAGATCCCAGCCCTTGCCACCTGCACATGTGGGCGAGCAGCAATGACAGGCCTGTGTCCAGAGGCCACTCCTGGGATTCACACAAGGTGACGGCTGGGGAAGGGGGAGTGCCCGCTGTTTTACACTCTGATGTCCTCTGATGCACTCCCCTCTGTCCTTAGAGCCCTGCTGTCCCAGCCTTGAGCACCTGAGTACCCTCCTGGAGACACCCCCAGCTCCCTTCAGTGGCTCACCCAGGTCCACTTAGAGGGGGATCCTCCGGGCATTGCTGGCTGTCAACCCAGGCTGGGAAGCAGGACGTCCCAGCCACCTGGCCCACCACTGTGCTATCGGGGCCCATGCGTGCTCCTTTCCGGAGCCACCCTCTCCAGGAACTGATGCCAGGTCCCCCTCCTAGCAGGTCCCCAAGTGGACCTGTAGAGTCCCCTAGCAGTGAAGACACAGCCGGCTCCTCAGGGCAGAGGGTGAGCCCGGAAGGGTCCCTGAGCTCCAGCTCCACCCCAGTGGCCAGCACCGCTGCAGGCTCCCTCGGTCAGTCCAGGCAGGGGCTGGCCACTTGTGCGGAGCCCTACTCGGGAGTCTGTGCCATGTGAGCACGTCCCTACCTGTCTGGCAACCGTGGGGGCAACCACAGGCAGACGTGGCAGAAGCGGTGTCTGCTCCCAGCTGCCAAATGCACAAGCGAAGGGGCATTGGTCAGGGGCCCACGTGGCTACCCCAAGCCTTTGCCTTTCCTGGATTAAGAGACTGAGGGTCTCGGAGGTCCAGGGCCTCCCCTGAGCCTTCACTGCCACCAGGCTCACTTGTCCTGAAGGCCATGTGCGCAGTGGGTGTGACGCGCTGGCCTAACACAAGGTGTGCAGGACAGGAGTGTGTAAGCTGTGACCTGAGGTGGAAGGCGATGCCCCGTGACCCCTGCCCCAGGTCACGCAGACAAAATCAGAGTGAGCCCCCGGGCAGGGGTGCGTCCCGCGTCCTTGGAGCCGTGGGCCGTGCTCTGACCTTGCTGGGCCACATGTGTTCCGCCTGTGAGCCGAGGGCACCGGCCCTTCTGGGAGGCGCAGGCACGTGGGTGTGCAGAGCAGCGGCCTGGCAGGGGTGAGGCTGGCGTCTGGCGAGCTCTGTGTTGGTGCCGCGGGGGGTCCACGTGAGGTCTCCATGTGGTGTGTGTGTGTTCATGTGTGGGCTGCTGTCCTGTGTGTGTGTCTGTGTGAGATGTGTGTGGTGGGCACACATGTGTGCTGTGTGCTGCTGCCGGGTGAACCAGTGTGGTGTGTGGTGTGTGACACGTGTGTCTCTATGTCCTGTGTTACGTCACTGCAGTGCGGTACGTGTGGTATGTGGCATGCGGTGCGTGTCCCCTTGTGTCGCTCTGTGCGGGTGGTGTGTAGTGCGTGAATGTCTTGTCTCTCTGTGCGTCTCTGTGTACGTGATAGTGTGTGGTTTGTATGTGTAATGTGTGTGGTGTGATGTGCGTGGAGTGTGTGTGTGGTGAGTTCTGATGTGTGCTGTGGTGTGTTGTGTAGTATGTGTGGTGTGTGATATTGTGTGTGTGGTGTTTTGTGGTGATATGTGTAGTGTGTGTGGTGTGTGATGTGCATGGTGATGTGTAGTGTGTGTGGTGTGATGTGTATATTGTGTGTGTAGTGTGTGTGGTGTGTGTGGTGTGTTGTGTATATTGTGTGTGTAGTGTGTGTGGTGTGTGATGCGCGTGGTGATGTGTATGATGTGTGGTGTGTTGTGTATATTGTGTGTGTGGTGTGTGGTGTGTGATGTGTGCGTGGGGTCTGCGTCCCTCACAGAGCCCGGATGGCTGACAGGTGGGGTCCTGGTCACGGGAGGAAGACAAGAGGTGCCCTGGGGAGGCGGCAGACCCTGTGTTCAGGGCGACCCCACCCCGCACGCCTGGGACTGACCGTTGCATCACAGGCAGGTGCCCAGCTGCGTGTTTCCATTCTCTGTCCACACCAGAGTCCACTCTCCTGCCGTTTACATACACATAAGATGAGTCCACTCTCCTCCCCCATTCTCCCTGCCCAGGCACAGTGCACCTGCCTCCCTGCTCCTCACTGCTAAGTTCACAGTACTTGTGCCATATTTTACATGTTTAAGTCATGGGTGTGTATACACACAAACATGTACACGTACACATAAATGTCAACAGCAAACATTTCCAAGAAGACAGGCCCATGAGCTCCTGGCTAAATCTGCAGCCAGTACCCTACCAGGGCAGGAGACACAGCCCTGATTGTCCCCTCCTTGTAGGCACCCAGCACACTGCTGCAAAAGACAGACAAAACTCACCACCGAGCAACCCTAAAATCACTCTCCTGTGCTCAGCTCTCCAACTCTGGGCCCAGGCTGGGAGCAAGATCAGAGACCGATGTGTTTCTAAAGACACTGGTGGGGAAGGCTGGTCCCCACCAGGCCTTCCCGTGTGTGCAGTGTGGCTGGACACCGCAGCCCAGCCCTGCATGGCTCCCAGCAAGGCTGCAGCGGACCAGCTCACACCTGTGAAGTCACCTCATGCCTGTCCTGTTTGAGCTCTCACTGTTGCCAGACACGCAGATGAGAGCCCCATTATAGTGAGTGTGGGTTTTATTTAGATTCTGTGCTACACAAGAAACGCTTCTAAGTGACGACAGAGGAGCTGGGTATTTTTAATGCCTTTTCAACTCCACCCCTCCCCTGCAGCCATTCACACTTACCTGGCCTTGCAAATAGAGTCTGTTGGCATGTCAGGGGAGAGGCGGTCTGCGAGAGAGGCGGTCAGCAACAGGCTCCCGCTAGGCAAGCTAACACTGTGATGTACCTGAGCCCGGTCTTTCCCTCGCACACCTCAAAAGGCACCTGTGCCATGAAAATGCTGCACCCAGGAGTCCGGCTGATGCAGACCCTGGGGCCCCTGCACAAAGCTGAGGGCCCCTCCACAGCCAGGCTCCAGGCTGCAGTCCCACACCCAGGCAGGGGAAGGTGCACAGGCACATCTTGGCATGAGATTTTGGAGAGCTCCGAGCTGCTGAAGCCCTCCCCACCACGCACACACCTGAGCAGTTAGCCCCCCACCCCCTCCAATCCCATGTTATCACAGACTGTTATGAGAGGGAGCTGGGTGCTGTGTCCAGCCTGCACCAAGGACGGTCTGGAAACCTCATGGCTTACCAAGCCCTCACCACTTGCACAACCCATAAAGGGCCACCCACAAGCCCCTCTCTTGTGTCTCTGAGACACAGACATGTGTCTGTAACTGGATAAGTATTTGGCATTCAACAAATAATTCTGACGGACTCTTGGGTCCAGGAGCTGAGCCGTGTATCCTAAGTTCTCTGTCCACCTTTTAAAAACTAAACTGATTGAGACCACAGGTATGTGAATGCCCTGTGCTGGCTGCTGATATTGTAAAGACTGCACCAATTAACGATTACTGCGCAGGCCACAATAATTAATACAAAGCCATTAAATGCCTTTATAGAGTTACGGGTGCCCTCTCTCACAGGCCACCTGGGTTTGCAGAATGATGCTTCACTTTCACAGTAACCGGCTAATAAATAAAAGAGACCCCTGGTACTCCGTCAGTGGCTGCCCTCGGAGTGCTGCTGGACACAGGCTTGCTAGGCAGCTCTGACAGTGCCTCTGGGATCGAGGCTCCAGTACGGCGTACCAAGGCAACCATACGTAGACGCTAATCCCTCCAACAAGTTCTCGATATTAACCTGCAAAAGAGGCTTTTAAACATCAGGCTCAAACATCCCAACGCTCCCCTGACACCAAAGGATTTACAGAGAGTCAATGGCAAATCCACATCTAAGGGGAAAAAGCACGGGGTTCTCCCTTCAGTTCAGAAAGGGTGGCTGAATGATTTCCTCGCCATCTGGTGTTTCCTTTGGGTCCCAAAGCCTGAAACCTCTGCCGCTGTGCCGGCTGCACTGCCCGGCTTCAGCCCTCCCCGCCCTTGGTCCCTTGGTAGTATTTTCCCGTCCTCCCTGTTATATCAGGAATTCACACCAAAGCCTGCTGCTACCTTGTGCTGTACTGCTGCCCAAGGGATTCAAAGACTTTAAGAGAAATTTGCAAAGTCTTTGGAAAAGGGAGATGAAAAATATTTTTTATCATTCTAGTTATTTCCTTAACTTCATGTTGTAAGAACAAACATAATTGAGGAGACTAAAGACCAGCTTCCCTCTGCCCTTCTCCCCGACTCCTTAATGAAACAGCTGGACCCTGAGTCAGGTCCCTAAGACTCCACTCTGCCCCCCTACTCGACCTGAAGTTCAAACACACAGCAGGTGCACACTCCATCAAGAGGGCAAAGGTGGCTTTCCCCTCCCAGAGGAGGCCAGTGTCCTAAAGGTCCAGACCCTAATTATGGGCTTGCTTCCTCCCCAGTCCCGTGGCTGCCCAGGCCAGGCCTGGCATGGTTGAGGACCTGCTTATACAAAGATCGCACAACCAAGCCTGCAATTACAGACAATTCGCCTCTCGCGTCACAGCCCTATTCATCTTCGAAAACACTGTTAAGACAGACTGGCCAGAGGGGAACGGATTAGCCACGGGGTGGTCTGCCTCTCCACACAAAAGGGGAAGTGTGGAAAAAATGGCTCCCTGGGCCCCCATTCTTCACCCCTGAAAAAAACAGATTCATGGAAATGGCTATTTGAACAGCTCTTTCCCACCAGTCCCCAGACAACAAGTCCCAATTGTCCACCCGCCTGTGTGCGCCTCCCTCCTGCTGGACAGCTCCGCTGGGGGGACAGCAGACCTGAGCCTGCTCCAGCACCTCCCCCTGGGAACCAGGGTTGTCCACCAACCTCCCCACGCCTTTCACCAATTGACCCCAAGGGGCCAGAAAGGCCTCTCGGCCAAGACAATGAGGCCTCTCAAGTCCTGACCTTCCAAACAGAGAAGGCAAGGGCGGCTCGAACACAGCGGAGGAAGCACCTTGTCAGGGTGGATAAAGAGGACCCCCGGGGACCCCCGAGGGCTGCACAAACCCTGTGCACCACCACCACCCCCATTTCCGAAGATACCTGTGTCTCCACCCTACGCACCAGCCCCAGTGCCATATCCTGGCATCCTGTGACATAGGGCTCTGCCTTCCGCAACACCGACACGTGTGTCTGCTTCAAGGTAAATAAACACCGAGGCTCTCTGAGGGCTGTCAGGGGACCCTCACAAAGCCCTCCACGCAGGGACCAACGTCCCGGGAACTGTCCTGCTGCACCCAGCACCCTCCCATCGGAGACTCAGAAACTCTTTCCTCTCAGAACAACAGAGTCCATCAGCCCCTGAGGCCCGGAGGCCCCCTCGAGAGACTCCTGGACGGTCGGTCCCCATGGAGGGAGGTGGAAAGGAACCCTTCTCAACGTGCTGTTGCAATGGCCAGGGGCTCCACTCTGCCACTAAATTATTTCTTCAAAATACAGAACACCCCCGCATGACAGAATACGAGGGCACAGTGGGGCACTCCAGAGAGCTCTGAAATGTTTACACATGCGTCCTTTCCAAAAACGAATCCCCCAGAGAATGGAAGGTCAGTAGGCAGAGCAGGGAACTTGTGGCACAAGGCCCCAGTGCAGGGACCCCTCACCAGATGCCTGAATGCAGCATTGGGTGCATCCTGCAGGCACCTGGCAGAGAATGCCCACTGACCGGGGCCTCTGGGGACTCGCCTCCTTAGCAAGAAAGGCGGTTGCTCCAGCCACGAGAGACTGCTGTCCACTTCCAAAGTAGGTCAGTGAGGCAGCTGGAAGGCCGGCCACCAGTGTTAGGAAAGGGGTCTCCACAAGCTGGGCTGCACGGCCCGGCCTGCAGCAAGTTCCTGGGTTGGGCTCCACTCCCCCCAGTCCTGGCTACCTAGACCCACACCCAGGGGGTCACAGGGCCTGGGACAGGCTCCCCCACCCACCTGCCTTCTCTGCTTTCAGCAGCTCATTAATTAGGCAGAGAAGCAGCGGAATGTTGCAAACCCTGCCTCTGTAGGGGCCCTGAGCTAATGAGAATCCAGTGCAGTACCAGTCACACTGCGGGCTGAGGGAAGTGCCCAGCGGAGCTGGTAGGGTCTGTGTGCAGGGACATTGGGCAGCCATGGGCAGTGGGTGTCACGGGGGAGGTGAGAGCACCAGTTCTCTCCCCTTGGGGCTGGCACACAGGCTGAGTCTGGAGTGTACCAAGACTCCAGACAACCGCAGTCTACCACCAAGAAGTTTCCAGGAGTGAACCTGGGGTGCCAGGTCATCCCAAACAAACAGGGAGGTGTGGCTTTGTCCCCACTCTGTACCAGGATCCTCAGTCCAAGGGGCACCTCTCGCCACGCAGGTCCAGCTGTTACCCTGCGCATCCCGACAGTGGCAGACAGCCCTGCACTTTCACAGAGACCAGAGGACAGGTGGGGGAACTTGGTGCGGCCCTCACACCCAGGTGGCCAAACTCCTGCTGCCCGAGCCGCAGGTCCTCGACCCAGCCTGAAAGGCGGTGCGGGGCGCGAGGAGGAGACAACCAGGCCTAGCCTGCCACCCGCGGGCCCCAGCCCGGAGCCCGCCCCGGCCGGCCGGCCACAGTGGAGCGCTGGTGCCATCTACCGAGGGCCCGCGGCGTGCGGGATGGCGTCGTTGCCACCGAGCCAAGTGGGGCAGGGGCGGAACAGCAACCTCGGCTGGGGCCTGGGCTCCAGAGCAGCGCGAGGGTAACGAGACCCCAGCGCGCCCGGATCCCGCGCCTCACCCACTCCCCGTGGGCGGCCTGCGTTCCCATATGGAGACGCGCAGCGGGCTTCGTGCCGGGTGGGCGCCGGGAAGGGTCGTGCCGCCCGCCGCTCCGGACCCGCAGTGGCACTCTAGGAGCCTCGGCCGGGAGCGACAGCGGCAGAACCTGCTGGAAGCCGGTCGCGCGCAGGGGCCGCCGCGAGCTAGGCGGAGCGCGGAGGACGGCCAGGGACGGCGCCCGGGGACCGGTCCGCGCGCCAGGGACAATTACCTTCTTTCAGGAACTGAGCGTGGAACACCAGGACGAGGAAGCAGCAGAGCGCGGCCCCAGCCAGTGCCCAGAGCGCCTTCAGGAGCTGCATCGCGGAGTGCCAACTCGGCCGACGCCCCCGAAGTCGCGCAGCGAAGGTCCGGGCGCCGCATCAGCGCCCCGCCGGGTGCAGCCACCGCGGCCGCCCGCTCTCGCCCTCCATCCGCCGCCGACGCCGCGCTCCGCCGCGACTAGAGGCGCCACTCCGGGAGGCGATTTGTGTCTTTTTGGGCAGGGGGGAGGGGAGCGGGCGCGGAGGGGGGGCGCCGGGGAGGGGGCGCACGGGGGCGGGGAGGTTAGCAGAAAGTCTCGGGCCGCGGCGGCCGCCGCTCCGGCCACTCGGCCACCATCGCGGGCTGCGGGGCGCCGGGGACCGGGGCGCGGGGGGGCCGCCGCCGCGGCCCCATGAATCAGCCCCGCCGCCGCCCCCGGAGCCGCACCGCCAGCAGGGCCCGGACGGCGGGCCCCGGATTGCGCAACGGCCCGGCGGCGCGGGGGGGTCCGGCGTGGCCCCTTCTCCGTCTGTCGCCCCCGGCCCGCGGCTCGGCGCCGCCTCCCCCTCCTCTTTCTTCCTTTCCTCCTCCTCCTCCTCCTCCGCCGCCGCCGCCGCCGCCCGCGCTCGCTCCGGCCCGGGGCTCAGGGGGCCGCTGCGCCGCCGCCGCCACCACCGCCGCGGCGGACCAGGCTCGGGGCCGGGGCTGCGCGCCGGGCGCGAGGCTGCCGCACCATCGCCGCCGCCAGGGCCCGCGCGGCCCGGCCGAGCCCGCCGAGATCGAACTTGCGCGGCCTGGGGAGGGCGGGCCGGTCCCCCCCGGACGGTGGCGGCCTCCGCGCTTCCCGCTGCCCGCGCCTCCGCCGCGGCGGCTGGAACGAGGTCCGGGCCCGGCGCTTCCGCGGGCTGCTCGCGGTGCCGGTATCGTACCGGGGGCGGCCGCGCCTACAGGTGGGGCCGGCGACGCTGCGCGCCCAGTCGCCTGCGGGACGCCGATGCTCTGGCCTGGCTGCGCGCGCCCGCCGGTTCGTCTCGGCAACGGCCCCTTCTGGGAGGCGGCGGGAGGGGAGCGCGGCGCCGCTCGCCCAGCCCCGGAGGCCAGGCCCGCGCAGCCTCGGACTCCGGCCCGCGCTCGCCGCCGTCTGCGCTGCTCTCGGCCCGCGAGCCGCCGATGCGCACTGGGCCGCGGAGGGGACCCCGGGGACCCCCGCCGCCCTGCAGCGCCCCCGCCTGGCGCGCCAGCGGGTCAGGTGGGGCCGGTCCAGCCGAAAACTGCGGGTCGGGCTCCACCTAGGCGCGCAGGGCCCTCACTGCAGAGCTGCCGCGGCCGGCGCCTGGAGGGGCGAACGTGGGACCTCAAGTCGCACCCATCGTCCCTCGCACTCCAGGGCCCTGGGAGAGGGGGAAAGCCCGGGCCGAAGCACCGTCAGGGCTCGGAGCTAATCGGCGGCTGGGAGGGCTCTGAGCAAGCCGCACTTTGGAGATGGTCCTTTTGCTTCTGAAGACACATCTGCCTGGAAACACGCACACGCACACGCGCACACACACATACGTGTGCATGCCACCCACACCCAGGCCCTGCCGTACCCTCATCCAGCCAGCTGCCCAATACCGCCGAACAGGGAGCCTAGCACATGCCCGACTTCTGCTCCAGAGGAAACCATAAAGAGGCACCTCCCTTCCCGCCTTGGGATGGAGGAGCACTGTCTCAGGCCGGGTTTCCTCTGCACCCCAGAGTGGGGGCACTGGTGTCATGCTGGTGGTGGTTGCCCTGGAGACCAGC
Organism: Arctocebus calabarensis; assembly: GCA_963573935.1. Taxonomy (NCBI): domain Eukaryota; kingdom Metazoa; phylum Chordata; class Mammalia; order Primates; family Lorisidae; genus Arctocebus; species Arctocebus calabarensis. Next base: position 16,832 of record CAUYON010146862.1, read on the forward strand.
ACCAGAACAGGTGTGGTAGGCCTCAAGACATTTTTGCCCAAATTCAATTTAAAAGTCAATCTCAAATGCCCAACAAAGAGCTTTCAGGGTTAAACTTCTTCCTGGACCTCTGCTGTGGGACAGGGGACAGTGTGGGACAGGGGACAGTGACGGCAACTATAGGGCACAGGGCTGGCATACAGAGCGTGTCCTCCCTGCACAGATGCTTATGTGCCAGGGAGGGAAAGAGACCAGGCCTTGAAGGGCTCTTAGAGGGCAGACATATCAAGCCCATCAGTGAACATTTGGGGAAACTGAGGCCTATAGAAGCAGTACAGCTGGGACCACATCACCCAGCAAGTAAGAGACGAGCCAGGATAAGCTACCAGCTACTGGCTGGATGCTGTCTGTCTGAGCCAGCGTTGCTGTGCCCCGCACCTGTCACAGAGGGCAGGTGATACACAATTCTCACCATTGGCTGCCACCCACCCCCACCCCTGGAAACACACAGGAGACAAGTATGCGTGGTTCATGTGTGCTCTCCTGGAGGAAGGGCCCCAGCCTCACACCAGCCAAGCCATTAGCAACTCCAGACCTGCCCTGGGAGAGACTGAACATTCTCCCTAGAGGAGCCCCCCAGCCCCATGTCCTACAAAAACCTACCTGCCCCCTTCTCCTCACCCTCTACACCAGAGGTTCTCAACCTGTGGGTCGCAACCCCTTTGGACTGTATTAAAGGTTTGAAACATTAGGAAGGTTGAGAACCACTGCTCTAGACATTCTCCAGTAAAGGTCTCCATGCAACAGCCAGGCCTGCCTCACGTGCAAAGCCTGACCTCCACCAAGGTCATCACCCTCTTACCTACCTGGCGCATAGCTCAGAGGCCTCAACAGTCTCGAGAATACTTATCATGTACGCTCACTCCTGGCCCCCAGAGGGACCTCGCTGGGGAGGAACCCTACTTCTGATATTTGCTGTGCCCCCAGTCAGGCACATATTATTTGAAATTTTGAAAATAGAAAAGGATTCTAAATTCACCAGGGGAGAATTTTAAGAGCTCTTTAGAAGGTCCTTCTGTAAAGAGAATTAATGAGAAGAAAGGAAAACAAAAGAAATTATAAACAGAGGCATGACCCACTAATTTATTTTTAACAGGTGGGGGAGGAAAACTTCTGCCTCCAGGGTGGGACCAAGAGCCCCCCACCCCCAGTGCATGTGGCCTCAATTGCAATCTACAAAGAAATCACAGGTGAAGTGGGGGAAAACCCCATGCCTGGCACCCAAAGAGGCAGTCACCAGCATAGACCAGTTGAAAATGCAGTTCAAGGTGGCAGCACCGCGTCTGAGCTGGATAAAATGCACAGACCTCGGGAGAGGACACCCTTGGTCTCACCAAAAAGACCAGAAAGACTCTTAAAATACGATAAGACCTTAATGGGTGAGGGGAGCCAGGTGGTGCTGGAGCAAAGCAAAGGGGACCACAGCTGAGGCCATTAAAGGATGACGGTGTCCTCGCCGTCCTCCGCTGGCTGCACAGCTGAGCCTCCCAAAGCCAGGGCATCCCCCTCCCTTCACAAACAACTGCTGTCCTGCAAGTTCAGCCCAGGCCGGACAGGAAGAGAGCTGTCCACAGAGAGGGGTTCTGCCTTCTGCCTGGGGACAGCCCCACAGCGCCAAGTCTGAGCCCTGGATGAGGAAGGCGTGCATCACATTTAGCAGGTCTCTGACAGAAACTCAACACCCCTCACTTAAGCTCTGGGCAGTAAACACAATAGTTGAGCTGTAACTATGTATCTGTCACCCCCTGAAATCACAGGTATTTTCATATCACAGGACAACTCTTGTGGATATCCCAGTATATGCTTATGTTCACCATTACTTCAAATTATGGTCATCCCACTATTAGACTTTTTATGTAATATTTTCATAAAGAAGCAAACATTACTATATCAAAATAAGGTGCTTTTTGAACATTTAGTAACTATATTTTAATATAATTGGTATTCTTAGTAAACATAGATTTTTAGTTGAGATGGGTTCCATGGGAGTGCTAGATTTCCACTGAGGCCTATGAAACATAAAAGGCCAAAAGGCCAGGACCTCCCCACTCCAGTGAGAAAGCCATAGCCTAGGAGAAAATCAGGGTGGAAGGGACTTCAGCTTGGCCATTCGCTACAAACAGGACAAGCAGGACAAAGGCAACACAGTCTCCAGGAGTGAAATGCCAGTGTCTAGCAAATGTGGGGACCCTTGCCTGGTGGCCCTATGCCTGCTACCAGTGAGGCCCGTTTGCCCATATGCCCAATAGGAACACTGTGGGGCTGCCTAGGGCATCCGGCACCCACAATGACCAGTCATCACACACACCTCAACCTTTATTCAAGGCAGGAGGGGACCACTAGGTTTGCAGAAAGCCAGTGACAGGAAAGAGGAGGAAGGCCCAGATGTATATATTTAGTCTGCACTTGACCCTTAGGGACAGAAATAATTTGAGGAAAAGTACACAACTGTCATAATTCTTCAAAATCGCATCATTCTAAAAAACAATGAAAGAAAATCAGGCTCTAAGGAAGAAAGGAGAGAAAACAGTAAGAAAGGCCTCTGGGAGATGAATGTGACTGGCCAAGGTTAAGATGCAGAGATGCACCAACCAGAAACATGGGCATGAGTCAAGGCCGGGAAGGTAAGTGAAGAAGTTTCCCCAGGTGCAGCGAACACGGAGAGAGAGATGGAAGTAGAGAAAAGTTGACACATGCAGGATGTATCCTGGGTGTCCAATTTTCATTTGTTACAAACCCTAAAGGAGAAAAAAGGCAACAGAAGAGAAAATGTTCATATCTGGACACACATATTCAAACTGTATAGACTTACCTATTCTGAGTACATGTAGATCTAATAAGATCTATTCCTTGGGTAGCACCTGTAGCTCAGGGGGTAGAGTGTCCACCACATACACTGAGGCTGGAGGGTTGGAATCCAGCTGGGGCCTGCTAAACAATGACAACTGCAACAAAAAAATAGCTGAGTGCTGTGGAAGACGCCTGTAGTCCCAGCTACTTGGGAGGCTGAGGCAAGAGAATCGCTTGAGTCCAAGAGTTGGAGGTTGCTGTGAGCTGTGATGCCAGAGCACTCTACCCAGGGTGACAGCTTGAGATCTGTCTCAAAAAAAAGAAAATCTATTCCTAGATGCAAGCAACATATGAGACTATTAAAACCTTGCAGAATTAAAAAAAAAAAAAAAGAAAAAAGCATGTTCTGTGGAGTCAGCAATGAACTGTCACTGAACTTAACTTTTAGCTTCTAGAAGACAGTGTGGTCGCGTCTTCAAGTTCTGAGGGGAAATGATGAGACCCAAAATTTCATACCCAGCTAAATTGCCAACAACCTGTACCAATGAAGGACACTCAAAATTTCAGTTTAATAGTCACATCCCTTACACAAAAAGCTGACCTAGGTGAGCCTCCTGCAGAGAATGGACTCCAGATCGTGGGGAGATATGATAAATTTAGCATAGTTGACTAGAAGTGAAATAAGCTATAAATGATATGTGAAAAGATACATTAAGCCCTGATACTTAGAGGGGTCTCCCTCAACTGGTAAAAATCTCTACAATAAAATTTATATCTCCTATACCTCTTTCTGCATAGTTCTACTCTCAGACCTTTCTGTGGCTAACGTTTATGAAATAACATTATAAATATCCTTATTTGTGTTCAAGTTTTAAAAGCAACATGTAGACAGATCTTAAAAAAATTATAGTAGAAAGCTAAATATAAATTCTTAAATTTTGATTACTAAACATGAACTATATATTATATAATGTATATATGGTCATGTGTATAAATGAGTGATGAAAGGAAGGTCAAGTTTCAAAGCAGAGATTGGGCCTCGTCCATTCCTTACTGTTCAGAGTAGGAAATATAATAACAAGGGCCTGACCAGAGCTGATGAGGCAAGAATGAAACTTTGGGTGAAAACAGATGAAAGTTACAGTGATGAGGGCCAGAAGGAATAAAAAGAAAACCATTAACCTTCTGTCCCTGAGGAAGAGGTCAGGATGTCAGGAAGAGGAAGGCAGAATTTGCTATTCATTTTGAACCTTCATCTGTTGTTTGGATTTGTTTTTACCATGTGCCTGACATAGGTAGCTGTGTGGCATCCACACAATCTAGTGCCTTGCACTCTGCAAAAGATGACGAAGTGGTATTTATGTGCTAGGTTGGCAAAAATAAACATCGCCACAGCCATGTTTTAAATTGGTGAGAACGTACCCACACCCTCTAACACTCGAAGGCCAGGAGGGGAGAAGGGAGGAAGTGATGTCACCCTTGTCTGATGGGAGTGTCCATCCAGCGTGGAGGATCATCTATACCGTGTTGGGGAGGGGGGATTGCCAGGTGTGGGCAGCAGCAAGGCCAGCATTCACAGGGAGGTGTGGGCGGGAGGACGGCAGCCTCCCGAGGCCTCTGGGGCACGCGGCTGCATGAGGAGGGGACGGGGCCCAGCACATTAGGGGGAGCCCCTGAAGCCACTCAGGGCCCAGAGACACTGCTGCCTGTGTCCAAGTGCAGAACAGAACAAGACAGCAAGTCAGCATTGCCTGGGAGCAGGCCAGACGTGAGCCCCGGCCCCCAGACGCTGCCAGCCTCACGTGACCGCACAAGGCTCGGTGGAGAACCTCCCGAGGTGTAAGGGCTAGCATGCACCATCATGAGACCTGCCCCCACCCGGGGCAACTGACCACCCAGGGACTGGAAACACTGGTCAACATGTGGAGGAGGTCAGCATAAGGAGCTGGACCTACTGGACCGTACTGCTGTAGTGCATGTCCGTCTGTGAAGATTAGGGTTGACTTGGATCAGGGCAGTGCAAGGAGGGGGCAGTGCGGGGAGGTGGGGTGGGCAGCCATGGAGGTTCTGCTGCAATTTATGCAGCCCCTGCAGGGCCTTCCCAGGTAATGCACATGGTTCCCACAGGGGCCTCCAAAGCACACCTGGGTCAGGAGAGCCAGGCCCATCCGGTGAGGAGGGACCAGGGTGCAAAGTCCTGACACTCCAGCAAGATCTGCGAAGTGCCTGGGTGCGGGAGAAGGAGAGATGTGGAGACTGGGAAGTTGGAGCCATCACTTCCCAAGATGGGAAGGGAGGGAGACACGGATGGTGGGCCCAGGGCCTGGGGCAATGCGCTGGCTTCAAGGCAGAGCGTCTCCCGGTACCTAAGGGAGGTCACGGGTGGGCAGGTAGTGAGTCTGGAGTGGAGGGCCTGGGTGGGGAGGGCAAGGCCAATATGGAGCATCCACAGGGAGGGACAGTGTGGGGTGGGAAGAGACAGGGCTGAGCGCTGAGGCTGGGACCACCAAGGCGGAACATGCTGACCCTGCACTCACCTGGTACAGGCGAGAGTGGCATCCCTCCCGCCCAGAGGCTCCCTGGAGAAGATGCTCTGGCCCTGAAGCTTCCACGGTCCAGTTTCCAGTGTCCGTGGGCTCAGGGGTGCAGGGAAGACCCCTGATGAGGAAATGAGAAGACATCCTGCTGGGCCAGCCTGAGGAGGGCGGGGCCGGCACCTCCTTCTGGGCGCAGTCCCCGGCTTTGTCAGCAGGTTCCCTGGGACCCTGAGATGGGTGCCCAGCAAGACTGGTCCTTCTCCAGAGGGGCACAGACCTTCTCCCGCCCACAGGTGAGCATCGCAACCACACAGCTCGGCGGAGCCCTCCCTACAGACTCCCACGCCTCCAGGTCCAGGTACAACTTGGCAAGAGCCCCAAGGCCACCACGGTAGGGACAATCAGGTGGACATTCCACCTTAGCTAAACACTCTGGGCGAGGGAAGCCACATTCCAAGGAAAAGGCTCCATCCTGCACATCAGAACCCGACCTGTGGCCCAGATCCCGGCTCACTCATGTGTCTGCCCAGGAAGGGGGAAAGCTGAGGCCCCAGCCCTGCTTTGCTGGGTCTGTGACTGTGCCTGACCCTCTCATGAAAACTCCTGGTTTGCCGCAGGACCTGGTGGTGTCCAGTGTAGAAACCAAACTGATGGGTGATGGCAAGGCCCACAATCCAACTTTGTTTCACAAATACAACCTATGGGCTGCAGTTGGCCCAAAGATTTTTTAAAGATGGTCTAAATTACTCTTCATCTTCACAACTGAGCTTCTCCATGTTCCCCTCAGCATGCCCCCAGCACTGTCAGGCTCCCCCACCACCCCAAGGATCATTCTGCATGTCAGGGCTGGGCCTCACGGTTTCCAGAAGTTTCCATGATTACACCTTCCCCACACTCCTGAGGCAGAAGTCTGAGCACCCACTGCACGCGGCTGTATGTCCATTCTTCCCCTGACAACTCTTCCTCCAAGTAAATGCTGTGGCCCTGAGTAGCCAGCACACCCCAGGCTCCTGGCCCCATTGCAGACAATAGAAAACTGAGGCCCTGAGAGCAGAGGTGTCTACACAAAGGCCACGTCCAGCAAAGGCTCGAGCAGGGCCAGGCCCTCACTTCCCGTCTGCTCACCCTCCGGCCCTGCCCTTCCTTCTAGGCTGACTTGGGCATTCAGGAAAGACAAGCCGCCTGGGCCCTGGCCATGAGAGCAAGGGCCCTCCCCTTGTCTGCCTCTGAGCCCTCACCTGCAAGGAACATTGAAGGAGGTCTGGAGAAGGACCGTGGGCTGGGGCAGGTGTCAGAGCAGCATCCAGGGGCAGCATGGGGCAAACAAAAGAGCCAGGGCTTCCGGGTGACCCTGGCCGTCTGTGTGACCTGACCACTGGCCAGTTGTCAATCTCTCTGAGCTTGGATTTCTCATTTAACTTACTGTAAGGACTACAGCAGGCACACACAGAGTCTTGCAGAGCTGGCCCCAACCAACGTTTTCTTGCGTCCTTTCCCGTCTATGTGCATGGAAGGACCTTATCTGGCCCCAGGGAGATCTCTGAGGCACACTGCTGGGGGAGCCCCAAGGAGACGTCCTGCCAGTCCTTGTCTGGAATCCACAAAGGAGAATTTGGCATTGAGCTGCCATCAGTCCTTCATTCCCCAGGGTGGGTGAGCTCCAGACCCCTCTCTGGAGCAGAGGGGAAGAAATGAGCAGAGCCGGTGGGAGAGCAGGCAGAGGGGAGGTGGGGAGAGGCCCAGCATGCAGAGGGGAAGTGGAAGACGGAGGTACGCAGTGGGGAGCCGCTCTCTACTGCTCATCACCCTCTGGGCAGCAGAGTCCTCCACGCAACAGAGCCCATGGTGAAGACAGACATCCCTCTCCCCCGGAGTTGGAAGCCCCAGAAAACGAAGGCCTTGACTTCAGCAAAGCCCAGCTGCAAAAGCCCACCCGCTCACCACCCCCTGGCTGGGACTGGCCGTCCTCCTGGAGTCCCGGCCTTCCACAGTGGGGCTGGACCCTCACCCCTGGTCTCCTCTTCTTGCTCTGGATGCACCAGTCACTCAAGTCCAGACAGAGCTCTGCCAGTGCCCAGGACAGTCTATCACCCTGCACGGACTAAACCTCGGCCAGGGAGCTGCTCCACCCTTGTGCTGCGAGACCCCGTGCCCCAGGGCCAAGCTGCGGCGTCACCCCCATGCACGGGCTCCCAGGAGCAGAGCCAATGTTAGTGTGGCTTCACCCGCTGGACCGTGCCCACAGGCTGGGACGAGTGTGACCCACTGCTGAGGACTGAATGAACAGCAGGCAGAAACGGGGGAAACAGGTGACTAGGAGGAGGAGGCATGTCCCCTTCTCTCCTCAGGCCCCCGGCCAGCTCTGCCAGCCCTACTGGCCACTCCCGGCAGTGGCAGCTCTTATCTCCCCAGCTGCGAGCTCCTGACCACTGTCACCTCGCTCTCCTTTTTCAAATTCTTATCTTTTCTCTGCACACATTAGCTCATGCTTTAGCTGAGCTTAACAGATCCCATTCACTCAAAGTGGGGATTGTCTTTTAAAGCATTTCCTAATACAGCTGAGAGGAGGCCACTTGGCCCATGGAGGACACCCGGTGCCCTGGTCTTTAGAAACAGACATGCACACGCCAGGGGGACACTCCCCCACATTAATGCTCAGGCTGTCCTTTGGGGAAACACATACTTTTGTTGTTGTTGCTTAAAAAAAGAATTGATTCTTGCTCAAATGTTTTCAAGGAAATGAAATCAAATTGAAGATGTTCCAACCCTAAATGTGGACATTATATTCCTCAGAATATACCCAAAGCAACACTTCGGGACAAAGGCCCTGTCCACAAGGACATCTTTGTTAATGGCAAAGCCCTGGAAAGAAGACAGATGCCCTCCCACAGAGAAAGTGGAACATGGTGAACCCCTGGTACAGGGGACAGTGAACCAGACCCCCAGATGGTGAACCCCCTGGTACAGGGGAGAGTGAACCAGACCCCCAGATGGTGAACCCCCGGGTACAGGGGAGAGTGAACCAGACCCCCCTGACGGTGACCCCCCTGGACCTGGGGAGCGTGAACCAGACCCCCTGACGG
>CAUYON010146867.1:0-18491 GCA_963573935.1 Arctocebus calabarensis
AGAGACCTCCAAACCTCAGGGTGAGAGTGGAGGGGAGTGCGGGGAGTTCCAACTTGCAGGTAGAGAATATATACAGTTTTATACAGCTTTATGCCACTTTATGCCTGGCAGGAGAGTGCCATGGCACAGGGGAACGAGGTCTGGTTTTTAGAGGATCTCTCCCGTGGGGTACAGTGGGAGGACATCTGAACTCTGCTTGCTTGTTTGTATGGAGGTGTGGCGTATACTGCGAGCTGTTCTCTTGGGGGAGGGGACTCCCGTCTCCTTGGCGATGTGCTCTGTACCTTTTATTTGTATCCTTGGGGTCGCAGGTCGCTCCAGCAGTGTTGATGTGCGTTCCTTGACCTTGTCTCTTGGCTTAGGTCCAAACCGTTGGCTTTCTTGCTAAATTTCTGTCCTTTAACTCTCTTTCTGGACAGGAGCGTCTGCAGAAAGCAGGCTACAGACCGCCATCTTGGCTCCTCCCCTCTATTTTATGTTATTTTTAAAGTTTCTGATTGGACATTTGAGTACGAATGTTTAGACCACAATGTTTTTGCTTCTAAGGTAAAGTTCAAGTTGTAGTTGAGTCTTTCACCCAGGGGAAGTGCTGTATGCCCTTACATTGTGCACATTAGATGAGAACTTGCCAATCAGCCTCCATCCTATTTTGAGAAATTTTAAATTTTTCTTCTTTGAAAAAAATTTAAAAATTTCTTTATTGAACCATTGATTGTTCAGGAGCATGTATAATTTCTTCATATTTGTGTACTTTTCAGAGCATCTCTTATTGATTTTTAGTTTTATTTTTTAAAGTCTGAAAAGATAGTTGACATAATTTTGATGTTTTAAATTTGTTGAGATTTATTTTGTGGAGTAATGTGGTCTACCTTGAGGAATGTTCCATGAGCTTATGAGAAGAAAGTGTATTCTATAGTTTTTGAATGAAGTGTTCTGTAAATGTCTATTTGGTCCAGTTGGTCTGTAGCACAATTTAAATTAGATGTTTCTTTGTTGACATTTTTATAGAAATAAACTTTCCAATGCTAAGAGTGGGGTGTTGAAACTCCTAACTATTATTATATTGGAGTTTTTCTCTCTCCCTTTAGAGTTAATAGTATTTACTTTGTATATCTGAGTTCTCTGATGTTAGGTGCATATGTATTTATGATTGTTATGTCCTGTTGCTGAAGTGATCCATTTATCATAGAATTATCTTCTTTGTCTCTTGTTACTGATTTTGACTGAATGTGTCCATTTCATCTAAATAAATGTAGCTATCCCTACTCATTTTTTGTTTCTATTTACATGGAATGTTTTCCCTCTCTTCACTTTTACTACATATGTATCTTTACAAGTGAAGTAAGTCTCTTATAGGCAGCATATAGCTAGATCTTGATTTTTTGTTTATTTATTCAGACAGTGTATATCTTTTAATTGGGGAACTTAATCAATTTACATTCAAGATTATTATGAATAGGTTAAGACTTACTCCTGTCAGTTTTTAATTGTTTTTCTGGTTATTTTACATATCTTTTCTTTCTTTCTTCTTATCTTATTGTTTATTTTTGAAATTTGATAGTTTTCTGAAGTGAAGTAGTTTGAATCCTTTCTTTTTCTAATTTGTGTGTCTATTTTACCACTGAGTTTTATGCTTTTGTGTGTTTTCATAATGGTAGATATTGTCCTTTTACTTCCAGATATAGAACTCCCTTAATTGTTTCTTTTTAAGACTGCTCTAATAGTGATAAATTTTCTCTACTTTTGCTAGTGTGGAAAAGATTTTATTTTCCTTCATTTCTGAAGGACAGCTTTTTGGTTGTAGTATTCTTGGCTCACAGGGCTTTTTTTTTTTTTTTAGCATTTTGAGTATGTAATTTCATTTTTTTCTGGCCTATAAAGTTTCTACTGAAAAATCTGTTGTTGGTCCAGTGGAGATTCCTTTATTTGTCACCTAACGCTTTTTTCTTGCTATTTTTAGGATTCTGTGTCTTTTGACAGTTGGAGTATAATGTGCCTCATGAAGGGCTTTTGGGGTTGAATCTATTTGGGGGGTTTTGTGTTTTCTGTGTGTGGATGTTCATATCTCTTCCACCCTTAGGAAATTTTCAGCTATTATTTTATTAAGCAGGTTTTCTGTACCTTTTCTTGCCTTTTGGAATTTTTATAATGTGAAAATTTGTTTGCTTAATAATGTCCTATAAGTACCATAGATTTTCTTTATTTTTTATGCTTTTGGTCTGACTGAGTTATTTTCAAATATCTGTCTCCAAGTTCAAAATTCTGTCTTTTGCTTGATCTAGTCTGTTGGCAAAATTCTAAATTGTATTTTTTATTTCAATCATTGAATTTTTCAAATTTAATATTTGTTTAGTCCTTTTTAGATAATATTTCTGTTGAATTTCTCATTTAGATTATAAACTATACTTCTGATTTTGTTGAATTATCTATCTATATTCTCTTGTATCTCACTGAGTTTCTTTAAAAATCATTATTTTGAATTCCTTTTCCGGTATTTTACGCATTTCCCTTTCTTTGGGGTCTGCTACTCAATTGCAGGCATCATGTTTTCTTGCTTTTTGATGTTTCTTGTGTCATTACATTGATATCTGCATGTCCAGTTGAACAGCCATCTCTCCCAATTTTATGGAGTCACTTTTACAGGGAGAGGCTGTTTCTTATAGATGTGTCCTATAGTGTTGATTGAGTAGAATGCTTTGGCTTTGGTTCTGAGTATGCACAATAGTGTAGTCATTGTGTGAATTATTTGGCTATTGTGTTGGTGTTGTCTGTGAATGCTTCATTGGCCTAGACCAGGGGTCCTCAAACTACAGCCCATGGGCCACATGTGGCCCTCTGAGGACATTTATCTGGCCTGCTGGGTGTTTTTGCCACCTCTGCCTGTCCAGCTTAGCAGCTGACTCATCCCGGACCGCAGTGCACATGTGTGGAATGTGCACTGCACTCTCTGACTCCCCTCCTTCTCTCTGTCTCTTGACTCCTCCTCTCAGTCTTGTGTGAGACTGAGACTCGTGATCAGATGAGTAACAAGCTTGCCTGTGCAGAGCCTGCTGCTGCCTGAGGACTGAGGTAAGAACAAATTAGGATTTATTATTTTTATTTTTTGATGTTAGGAGGCCTTTTTTTTTTAAAATTTTACAGTTAGTAGGGCCTTTTTTTTCTGAAGTTAGAAGGTCTTTTTTTTTTTTTTTGCAAATAGGGGGCTTTTTTTTTCCATTTTAAATATTGTATTTCTATTTGTTCTTGTTTTGTTTTTTACTTCAATATAAGATATGTGCAGTGTACATAGGAATTTGTTCATAGTTTTTTTTTTTAACTATAATCTGGCCCTCAAAAGGTCTGAGAGACAGTGAGTTTGCCCCCTGCTTAAAATGTTTGAGGACCCCTGGCCTAGACTGTGGGTGGTTATGAAGGCAGTGGTGTGACTTTGCTATAAGCAGGGACTTCCAAGGGGAAATTTCTCAGGCCCGAGGGGTGGGTATACTGGATTGTGGCAGTTTTTCTGGCTGTAGCAAGTTCTAGGTGGGCCAGTCTTTGGGCCCTAATCAGTAACTATGGTGTGTGGCAGCTCTAATGTGGTGGGATTGCTGGTGGCAATCAGTGATGGGCACGCTGATCCTCTGACCCTGAAGGGTGCATGTGGGAGCTCTTTGTTTAAGAAAGCAGTATCCCCCAGTTGTGAGATTTGGGTGAGCCGGTTCTCAGACCCTGGGTAGTGGATATATTTGTCTTTCCAATTTTGGAATGACTTCCCCCCACTCTCCTGGACCACCTGTTTCTTGGAGCTCAGGGCACCTAATGGGGTTGGATGCCAGGTCACAGTTATACCTCCTGGTCTAGCCAGGTTTGTGTGATTGCAGCCCTTTAGGTGGATTTGATGGGAAAATGTTGAGGCCTCTGGAATGTGGAGAATGTGGGCTATTGGTCTTCAAGTGGAATGCACCTTTGTAGTAGGTGTACTTTCAAAATAGTGCTGAACCATAACAGCTTGGGTCCCAGGGAGTGAGGATGACAGAGTGAATTTCTTCTCTGGAGTAATGTCATTGCATTGATGTGGTTTGGATGTATGGTCCCTCCAAATCTCATGCTGAAATGTGATCCCCAGTATTGAATGTGGAGTCTGGTGGGAGGTGTTTAGGTTATGAAGGGGGATCCTTCTTGCTTGGCTTCATGACTTTCCTGTGACAGTGAGTTAGTTCTTGCTTTTCTGGTTCACACAAGAGCTGGTTGTTTAAAATCAACCAGCACCACCACTTCCTCCTCTTGCTCCTTTTCTCACCATGCCTGGTTCATCTATGCCTACTTCCTTGATTGGGAGCTCCATGAAGCTCTCACCAGACGCACATTCTGGTTCTATGCTCCTTGTACAGTCTTGTGAGTCAAAGAAACATCTTTTCTTTATAAAGTACTTGGTTTTAGGTATTTTTTAAAAAAAACAATAATGAAAAACTGACTAATACATGCATAGACTCTAGGCAGCTTCCTTTAGGTCTTAGGACCCATGACGACTGTGGGGTTCTACTGCAGCTAGGATTGCAGGTGTCCATAGTGGTAATGGGGACTGTTGGGGATCTCTCACTTAACTTTTTATACACGAAGAGTCCCTTTTAGCTCTGAGTTAATCACGACTGGGTGCTTTGTCCTCTCTAAGATGCCATCCCTAGTTTTCATGCCTTAGAAGGTTTTCATCACTTTATTGATGAATCTCAGTGTTCTCCCTTAGATACTACGTTTGAAGTATAATTATTTACTCTTTGTTTTGATCTCACCACATGGAGAAAAGAATCGTGTTCATCTAGTCAGTCATCTTGCTAATATCTAGATTATTTTGTGTCATTTTATACTTTTTGATTTTATTGCTGGGATTTATGGAGCATATGTTATTTTTTTCCTGGTATTTTGAATAGTTATATTTTATTTGTGATTACTTCAAATGTTTTTGAGAACCACATTTCATCTATATGTATAAAATTTTCAGTCAAGAGCAAAATTGTATTTGCTTTAAAACAGTGCACTTTAGGTAAACTTATTTTCTGCATGAATTTTTAAAACAGTCTATTTAATTTTTTAGTATTATTTTATTCAGTTATAATTATTGAGATTTGTTTCTGTGTTACTGGATTTTAGTGTTGACTATCAATATTTTATATCATCAGTCTTCTATTTCTGATATCTTTCTTTTATTTTAGTTTCATTTCTTTGCTCTATTGGGGTGTATACTTTTAAATCATTTTTAAAAATAAATATGAGTAGCATGTTTTCTTAGTCTTTTCTTACCTAGTATGAATTGGGTGAGTATATAATTTTTGGGTTATAACTCATTTCAGAGGAAAAAATATAAGACTTGCCTGATTTTTGTTCCTTCACAGAAATCCTATCTTTCTTATTATATTTTTTACTTTATTTATTTATTTATTTTTGAGACAGAGTTTTACTTTGTCACCCTGGGTAGAGTGCTGTGGCATCACAGCTCACAGCAACCTCAAATTCCTGGATTCCAGTGATCCTCTTGCATCAGCCTTGAGTTGCAGGGACTACAGGTGTACACCACTATGCTTGGGTAGTTTTTCTATTTTTAGCAGAGACAGGATCTCACTCTTGCTGATCTTGAATTCCTGAGCTCAGGCAATCCACCCTCCTCAGCCTCCCAGAGTACTAGGATTATAGGTATGAGCCACTGTGCCCAGCCATATTTTTCTTTCTTTTAAAAAATCTTTGTGCTTGTTGAAATTATTTTATTTTTATAATTTTTAGAAAGATCATGTTATTTTTATATGAGGATGGATTTTAATTGAATTGGTCTAAAAACTAGTGGGCCCTTTCACTGTGTGTATGCATAAGTCTTTTTCTTCTGGGTATACTTTGTTTTTAGTTATTGCTTCTGTTTCTTGTAGAAATGTTAACTATCTACATACTGTCTTTTTATTTTCTTTCAATTTTCTCTCATGGTTTTCTCTTTTCCTTTTCTCTTTGCTGGTCAGGAAAGCTTCCCACATTAATGTTGTGATATGTTGCTTTATCAGTTTTGCTTATTTACTTCTTCTCTTGTGTATTTAATGATTATATTTTTAGTTTTCATTAAATATTAAAAATGTTCACTTTTATTACATTATTTTATCTCACTGATTTATATATTTGTCATATTTTCCTATTGGCTATTTGCCCTAATAGCTTCCTGCACATTTCATGGGTGTCAATTTTTTTTGTTATCTGTGGAGAATGGACAACAATTTTCTGAAGTTTTCTTTTGTATTTTACAGTAGATTATTTCTGTAATCTTTAATCTTCCTTTTCTGTTCTACATTTTCCTCCCTAAAGCCCACACTAGCTATCCATCAAACCTTTAGTTATCGCAAAACATTCAGTTTGTCAGTACTCAAGGATGTGGCCTTCCCTTGCTTTTGCTCAAATGTATTTGTGTGGTGATGGGTCAGCTTTACAACTAGAGGGCAAAGTAATGTGAATAGCACACCTATAATTTTCAGTTTCTTAAGTGTTTATATACAGCAGTGGTTCTTAAATGGGGCAAAATTTTCTCCCAAGGGATGTTTTATAATGACTAAAGATGTTTTTGGTTGTCACAACTTGGAGAGGGGTGTATGTGCTGCTGGTATCTAGTGGATAGAGGCCAGGGATGTTGGTAAGTACTCTATAATTCATGGGACATTCCCTGACAAAAGAAAAATTATGCAGCCCAAAATGTAATCATGCTAAACTTGAGAAACTGATCTATAACATTCTACTTTGCTAAGGTAGCATTTCATCTTAGTCCCTTTATATTCTTTATTATGTATGTACTCCAATCAATGGAACATATGTAAAATCCAATTTTCAGCATATATTACTAACAGAAATTCTTTTCTATTTTTTTCCCCAGATCAAACTACTTTGTATATAGGAATGAAAAATTCCAGGATGCAATTTGTCATCTCTCCTGTTTTAGTCTGTTTAGTGTTTGTAATAATAGACTCCCTCAAACTGGGTGGTTTGTAAAGAAAAGAAATTTATTTGGCTCATGAATCTGGTGGTTGGAAAGTTCAAAATGGGCCATCTGCATTTGGTGATGGCCTCAGGCTGCTTCAATTCAGGACAGAAAGCAGAAAGGTAGCTGGTGAGGGCAAAGAGATCACACAGTAAGGGAGGAAGCAAGAGGGAAACTGAGGAAGCCAGACTCTTACAACCCAATACCTTAGGACCCACTTCATTCCCATGAGAGCAAGAACGCATCCTGAGAGAGGGCATTATATGAAGGATTACCCCCCATGCCCTATGCACCTCCCATATTGTCAGATTGGGATTCAAATATCTTTTTTTTTTTTATTGAGTCATAAACACATAGGTTATGTATATATTGATGCATTTATGGGGTACAATGTGCTGATTTTAAATACAATTTGGAATGCTTACATCAAACTAGTTAAATGTAGTCTTCACCTCATTTACTTAATTATTTTGTTAAGATATTTATACTCTATACTTAACAGAATTGAAATTTCAACACGTGTTTTGGTGGCAGCAAAGAAATCGTGTGCAGAGAATTACTGTCTCTCAAAGAAGGTAGAAAGAGTGGTGTAACAATGGATAGATAAAAAAAAAAAACTTGTTAAGTTGTTCAGTAAGGGCTCGGTGCCTGTGGCTCAGCGGGCTAAGGCGCCAGCCATGTACACCTGAGCTTGCGGGTTGGAATCCAGCCCGAGCCTGCCAAACAACAATGACGACTGCAACCAAAAAATGGCCGGGCGCCTGTAGTCCCAGCTACTTGGAGGCGGAGGCAGGAGACTCGCTTGAGCCCAGGAATTGGAAGTTACTGTGAGCTGTGATGCCACAGCACCCAATCCAGGGTGACAGCTTGAGGCTCTGTCTCAAAAAAAAAAAAAAAAGTTGTTCAGTAAGATATCAGGTATTGATTAGTGTGAATCATGTGATAGCCCCCTCACTGTCAGAGAAGATAGTGGGGAGAAATTTCTTAGGGTTTCATGAAATGAAATCTGGGAAGCAAGGCTTTGGTCAGTCGTTTTTTAGCAACACCAGCTGATTCACAATTATCAGCATTCCTACTAAACCCTTCTTTTTCTTTCATTATGAGTTTTGCATTTTCTGTTGTCTTCTGGATATTTTAGTAAAAGTTGGGAAAGGCTGCATTAGGGGCTACTAAGCAGACATACTTTCAAGTTCTGCTTGGTTTCTAATAAGTACATATTATGTCTCCCCTACCAAATTCTCAGTTATGTGAGAGAAGGTGCTTCATTTATTAGTCTTTGGATCCTTCATGGAATCCTGTACCTAGTTATGTTTGGCAATGATTTGCCAAATAATTAGATTTTATCTGCATTCATAACATAAAGACTAGAGACAATTTAGCACATATCTCTTTGGAATTTACACTGTGACTGGAGTTAGGGTTAGCGATCTGGCTCCAGTGGTGTGGTTGATAGAGAACCTAAATAGTGTTGCCTTTTGATCTAATGTGAACATTTTGAAAGTTGTCTCTGCAGAACATTTTAAACTATTTCCCCCAGTATCATCAGCAGAAAAGCCCTATGAGGGCCAATAGCATTAGAAGTTATAGCTATTTCCCTTTTGCATTGTACTGGATAGAAATACATTAACCCCAGGACCATCTGGCCAATAAGAAGAAGCCAAGGCAGGCACTATAAAAGTGGGGAGAGATTTTTTTTTTCCTTTTACTTTGCTTCTTAACTGTTTCTAAGATTCCTCTTTTTGGATGAGGCCTGCAGCAATTATCCCAATGACATGGATGTTTGGAGTACCTCAGGGATGCATGTTGTGTTGACATTATATAACGCAATGGCTAGATAATCTTTAGGGCATGTCTGCAAAGTACGTAAGCAGGGAAGGTGCAGAAAACATCTCTCACCCAGATGAAGAAGAAATGATTATATATCAAATAATTCCCAGCAACATTTTCCTGTGCATTTCCCTCCAACAGAACCTGTTTTCAGGATCTGCTGCTTTACTTCTTTGTGCCGTAATTTCCATTTCTAGCTATCTGGCCTCATGAATATGAACTTGAATTTAAATGGTTCTTGTCCTGACTGGCTCTCATCAACTGTGTGATGTTGAATAAGTATCTTCAAGTATCTATCCCTCTCTGGGCCTCATTTGACTTATGTGTAAGTTATAATTCTAATTCTGTGACATGGGTGGCATTTCTTATCCTTATATAGAAATAGATTTTCAGTGAACAAATTTGTAGGGCTGTTGAGAGCTTGGTAATGCTGGTAAGGTAGGGTCAAACCAGCTGCTGAATATATGTATGAGAACAAAGCTGCTGCTTTTGATTTTTGTCTTCCTTTTTTTTTTTTTTTTGTTTGGCCGGGGCTGGGTTTGAACTCACCACCTCTGGTATATGAGGCCAGCGCCCTACTCCTTTGAGCCAGAGGCACCGCCCTTGTCTTCCTCTTTTTTAACTCTTTTTCCCCCTTATCCCCTAGAAGATTATGCATATGACCCATTCCTCCTACTGTTTCTCTCTCTCTCTCTTTTTTTTTTTTTGTAGAGATAGAGTCTTATTTTATCGCCCTCGGTAGAGTACCTTGGCGTCACACAGCTCACAGCAATGTCCAGTTCCTGGCCTTAGGGATTCTCTTGCCTCAGCCTCCCAAGTAGCTGGGACCACAGGCACCCACCACAATGCCTGGCTATTTTTTTGTTGCAGTTCGGCTGGGGTCGGGTTTGAACTCGTCAGTCTCAGTATATGGGCCCAGCTTCTTACTCACTGAGCCACAGGCACTGCCCCACCTACTGTCTCTTAAGCACTGCCTTGCAAGTCATTGAAAATCCCAAGCATGATGTAGCCCCAACCTGATCATTTTGATTTTTAAACACTAGAGTCATCCTCACCTAGTGGAATATCAGAGGCAGGCACTATCATAAAGATAATACTAGAAGCATGATGCTACATACACTGTTATATGTTTGGACATTACACTGGACACTTATTATGTGACAAGAATGGTACTAAGGGCTTTATTTAAATAATGACATGAATAATAATTATGCATTTGGTACCATAAGTCACTGCCAAGCTACTATTATAAATACTTTACGTATGTCTTAGATCACTGAATACTTGCACCTTCCAATCACAGTAGATGCTGTTATTATTAGCATTTTATACAGTATGAAACTAAAACACAGAGAGGTTAATTGACTTTTCCAAGGTCACATAGCTAGTAAATAATAGAACTTGCCTTAAACCCACATATTCTCACTACAAAATCTCTGCTTTTAAGGACTATGTAATACAAAGGCTATTGTCTTTTTTAGTTCTCTCAACCCTGACAAGTATTTAAAATGTAATTGTGGTATTACAGATAGGCAAGCTGAGTTTTAAAGAGGGTAGGTAACTTGCTTTAGGTAGCATAGCTAGAGCTAGGATTTAAACTCAGGTATGGGTATTTTAAGCCTAGGTTTTTAATCACTGCATCTTGTCAGCAAATGCTCCCTCTGACTAAACAGCTTGGTACAATAGCTCCATCAGATCTTACCACGTCTACTTGTCAGATGAGGCTCAGAGAAGTGAAGTATCTCACTTAAGATCCCACAGGTCTCTGTACTTGCTTTTCCAGTCCCTGCTCATTCATCCACACCCCCATCCAAAAATTGACTATCTTGGTACCCACATTCAGAGACAGGGCTAGCCATGGAAATCTCTACAGCAGAGAAAACATAGTGGCTGGCGTCCTCACTCAGGTGAAAGGGAGGGATATGAGATGCGATGTGTTTTTCTAAAAGCAGGCTTCCATAAGGGAGATGAGGACAATATGAAGACATAAAGTCTCTGGGAGGGAGGAGGAGGCATGATGGATTGCGGAGAGTGTGCAGAGGCGGGAGGCTGAAGTCGTTGACGTCAAACTCTAACCTCCACCTGCACAATTTAACGGGCTCGGTTTAATGCACACCATTTTCGCATTGAATTAATTTTCTCTGTACAGTTGGGCTTCCTGCAGTGCAGATACATTTCTATCCCAGCCCCATTGCCAAGAGACCAGTTCCCATCCAGGGAAGGGGGATGGGTCGGATCCTAACACATCACGCTGAGGGCTGTGGAGCAGCCCCACGCCACAGCCGAGACAGATACACACATGTGTCAGAAGAAATGCACCGGGCTGGGTGTCTGGGGAATGCAGAAAATGGAGGGTGCAGGGCTTCAGCTGGGGCCCGAGTGGATAACTGAGCCCCCCTTACTCCATGTCTGCCACCTCCACCACCTTCTTCAGCTTTTCCTGGCAGCCCTGTTGCCTTAAGTCCCGGCAGAAGAGAGCTCTGCAATGACACTCCTAGCGATGAGACCAAGTGCATAGCGTGGGAGCGGGGAGCGAGAGAGGATCGCCGCAATGCGGAGGCGGCTTAGGCAGTTTTCTGGGCTCTCAGGCTGGGGGCGGAGAAAGGCAAAACAGAATGAGTGCGTGACCTTTCCAGAGCTGGACAACGGGTCAACAGTGGCGCTCTTTCAGCCTATTTTCTTTTATGGGGTACGAGACAGATGGGGTGTGCAGTGGACAGATCTGTTATTCCCGGAGATCTGGGACGATTCAGTATGAGGCAGAGGTCAGGGATCAGGCAAGAGCTGGGGATGTCAGAAATGGGTGACCTTCATGACTCGAGTCATCAGGGCATTTCCAAATCACCATAGAGACCCTGAGGTATTTTGGACTGAGAGGTTGAGCGAGAGGGATACTGGTCCTTTTATTTTATGGTTGGGGACATAAAATAAATGCCTAAGAGCTAAATTTGGGTTTGAGAAAATGGAGCTTTCCTTTTTGCTGATGCATAATTTGCTGTGTGATCTTTGTGAATTATGTCACATGCCTGGGCCATCTCTGATCGGGGCACTGGCTGTTCTGCTGCCTTTGCAGGGCTGGCGCAGGGATCAAAGTATATCACAAGTAGAGATTTTTCCTTAACATCACCAAGATGGCAAAGCCCTCACCCTGTTCTTTGAGGAGACTTGTAGCCTGACAAATAGTGAGGGCTGAGGTCAGAGACATTTCACATCTATCCTAACTTGGAATTTACCTTGCCCCTCTCCAGGCATGGTGAGGGAGGCCTTATATAGGTAATGAAGCACACAGAGCCAGAGTGAGTTCTCAAGGTCACAGTGGGAAGGGCAGCAACAAGGACCTCTAGTTCTTGGTGGCCAGGCTGTACCTACTTGATGTAGTTTGGATATTTGGTCTTTTCCAAACCTCATGTTGAAATTTGATCCCTAGTTTTAGAGGTGTGGCCTAGTTTGAGGAGTCTGGGTAATGGAAGCAGATCTTTCATGAATGGCTTGGTGCTGTTCTTGCAGTCGTAAGTTCTTGCTCTATTACTTACGACAAGATCCGATTGTTTAAAAGAGCCTGGTACCTCCTTCCTCTCTTTTGTACCCTCTTTTGCTATGGACATACCCGGTCCCCCTTCTCATCTTCGGCCAAGATTAGAAGCTTCCTGAGGTCCTCACCAGAAGCAGATGCTGGCTCTATGCTTCTTGTATAGCCTGCAGAACCATGAGCCAAATAAACCTCTTCTTTTTTAAGTTACCTAGCCTCAGGTATTTCTTTATAGCACTGCACATATATCAAGACTCAACTAGTCAGTATTGCTTTACGAAACTCTTGAACAATTGTGAGATTTTCTATGTTAGGGCAAAAGTTTCCTTGCTACCCCTGGCACAATTATCTTTTACTCTTGGACACCTAAACGTTGGCTACATTTATTGTCAGAGCATGTGAATGATTCTCTGTGACACTTGAAGGGCATCCCTAATCAACAAATGTGATTGACCACAAAATGGGCAGTAGACCCAGAGAAGAATGGAACTGCTGGCCCGATACCCTCGTTTTATTATGATACCAGTTTCTGTTTATTCATCGCTTACTATGCACCTCGGCTGTTTGAGTTCCTTTCATGGATCATCTCATGTAATTCTGTGAGGCAAGGATATTACCTTGATATTACCTTTGTAAATGATGATATTGAGTCATAAAGAGGTAAAGGAAGAACCAGGATCATACAGCTAGGAGTGGAAGAGCCAGAATTTGAGTCCAGGTAGGAGAAGCTATTGGCCAAGGATACTTAGCAAGTGGTAAGCTGGGCCTAGAAGCACAGTATTTCAGAGCTGGAAAAATGTGTAGGTTTCTCAACATTAATCTCTTTCTTGCATAGATGAAGATGTTGTGGTGCAGAGAGCTTGAAGCCTGCCTAGAAGTTCCCTAGTGAGTCACTGGCAGAATTGGTATGCAAATGCCTGTCTCCTAATTACCCGCTAATGCCCTTTCTGTTACTTTGGCTTCTTAAGTTCAGGTAAAATTCAGTGACTTCATTATTCATTCACCTCTTTAAGAAACTAGAGAAAGGAAGAGAGCTGGCACATTCTCTCTTCTGAGGACCCAAATTAGACAGCTTGTGAAACTGGCTCTTAAAAACAGGTGAGTCTTTCGGCTAATAACAATAATAATGTCGGCAGAAACCCACAATCAACTTTATAGACCCAGAAACATGCCTAGCCAAAACAACAGATGCATGGGAAAATAATTTAAGTAGAAAAAGCTATTTTGCCTACTTTTCCATCCTATGATGGAATGTTCCAGGGTAAACATGGGACAGGAAGATGTGAAGGCAGGAATGCAGTTGGTCTTGATTTCTAAGATTTCTCTTAGTGTGAAAATTTCTTCATTCTGAGTGGTTTGCCATTGTTTAAAAAATTTGAATTTTAGCTGGTGTGGTTGAGTAAACTTGTAGTACCAGCTGCTTAGAAGGCTGAGGCAGGAGGATTGTTTGAGCCTGGCAGTGTGAGGCTGTAGTGTGCCATGTTCATGCCTGTGTATAGCTACTGTACTCCAGCCTGGGCAACATAGGGAGACCCTGTCACTTAAATTTGTTTTTGAATTTTTGTACATTGCATGTTTGATATTTATACCTATGGCCATCTGTTGTTAATACAGACGATCATGTTTACTATTTTCTACTTGTGAGAGACTTATGGGATTTTCAAAGTTAATTTTGATCAGACATTGTTTTCACCCTCTACTTTAATTTTGGGAACAAATTCTATCTGTGAGCATCCCTGAAAGGCTTCCTCTGCTATACAAATGGCTCCTCAGCCAGATTTCTGCAGTGTCTGATATTCCACATGATGCACTTGTTTAAAGCAATGAAGACTCATGGGAAGATGAAACTTAGTAAGTCAATAATACTTTAGCATGGACTGCTACAGCCTGAGGGGACATGTTATGGTACAGATATATTTTGATTATAGGAGATAAATGAAGAAAGGGATGAGGAATATGGAAGACTAGATTAAGGCTAGTGAGCTAAAAGAGATGAGAGAAGGCAAAGCCAATATTCTTTATCTCATTGTTGTCTTCAGGCAACCCTATCAATGCTTCCTTACCCAAACATTTTTGTTTGTTTGTTTTTCCTTCTGTCTCTAAAGTTAGCAACTGCTATTTGGGTCCAGATTCTTTTTGCCATTCCTTCTGCTTTGAGACCTAAAGTGCTCCCTGTTGCAGTGGTTCTTAAATTCATTATCTGTTCCATTAAGTATATAATGAAAACTGTGCAGCCTCTTTTGAGAAGTATGTACATATTTCTGAAGTTTTACCCAGAAATTTGACCCTCAAAGTTAGAAGCCGCTATTCAGCCTAGTGAAATATATAATGAATGTGGAGTTAGGAGAGTTAGGTCCTAGCTCTGGTTTTTACCAATAGCTCACTGTATTGTTTTAGGGGAAATGAGGGAAATTCTAACAGGAATTTTTTCATTGATAGAATCAGAGAGATGACCCAAGATGATGTGGGTTTCAAACTCTAATTTTCAGAGAAAAGCCTGGAAGAAGGAATTGGGGATGGGGGAGCAGACGAATAGCTCTGGTGGTGGGGCTTCTCCCTATTTTTGAATCTGAGCAGCCTTTAGGCCCTGTTTAGTTACCACTGGGAATCTGAAGGGTTCAGTGTTATCTGCTCAGTCCTCTTAGTTCTTCATGGAGTGAGAGGGAGTGATGAGCCTTCCCTTGGGTTAAGAGACTCTCAGAGCCCCTGAACATGCTTGAATATTCATGTGCTATCTTTTGCCTTCCTGCATTGTTCAGTCTTTCCAGCTGGCCTTTCTCCTGAGTCTGAGCCCCCAGCTCTTTTAGGAGAAGGTCAGGCTCTATTCCTGCTGTGTGGGACAGGTCAGTTTTGTTTGACTCTGAGAAGAATAGTACCCAGGTTGAACAGGCAGGGGGCAGGGAGAGACTGGGGAGGGGACTCTCGTTCAGCTGTAGCCCTTTTGAGAGATGAAAGGAAGATTTATGATGACATTTGTCAACTAGAAGATGGATGGAGATGCCCAGACTGTGAACTCTGTGTTTGATATAGAAGGTTATGGTAATAAATAGGGTTCCTGGATATGTTGTTGTTGTTGGTGGGGATCACCTCTCCTAATAGAGATGGTTCCCAAGACCTTTCCTCTCTCCCTTCCTTTAATAGGCATCCTTTGTTCCTCTGCTCAGTCTGTCAGTCTGTTTCGGGTATAGCCAACTGCTGATTGATTATCTTTGTTCATGAAGGGGAGTATCATGATGCCGAGAAGAAATATTTCATGTTAATGTCTTGGATAAATGAAACAATGGAAAAATGAGAAAACAGTTTATTTTGGCTTCAGAATTTTCATGCTTTGAACTATTTGGAACAGCTTACATTCATATGATTGCCTCTTATTTTATATCTACTTTTGATTTCTCCTCATTTAGCACTACCTATCCTGGAGCTCTATAGAGGACACTGGAGAGCCTGAAAATTCTCCCACAGAATGACCCAAAGACTGCCAGGTGAGCCATTCCCACTGGGAAAGTCTCTGAAAACAAAACTGTGTCATCTAATATTTTTGGTAAATACTGTATATACACCATGACCTTCCTGCATGTGAAAAGTTTTTAAAAGTCCAACAGTAAAAAATCTGCTTTAAAATTTCCCATCCTAGCTTGGCACCTGTGGCTCAAGTGGCTAAGGCACCGCCACATACACCTAAGCTGGCAGGTTCAAATCTAGCCTGGGCCCGCCAAACAACAATGATGGCTACAGCCAAAAAATAGTCTGGCGTTGTTGCGGGCACCTGTAGTCCCAGGTACTAGGGAGGTGGAGGCAGGAGAATTGCTTGAGCCCAGGAGTTGGAGATTGCTGTGAGCTGTGATGCCATGGCACTCTACCCAGGGTGGCAGCTTGAGGCTCTGTCTCGAAAAAAAAAAAATTCCCATCCTTTTTTGATTGCAGATGAATTTCTTTTCTTTTTTTTTGCATCATGCTAACTAACCCCCTGCAGGATTAGCACTATTCAGAACTTACTTAGGGCTGCCTTCGTGTTTATAAGGGGAATTGTCAATGACTAGTGTCCTGTCCTCCCAGTGGTGTGAGGATCAGTTATTTCTTAGCCCATTACTGGTGCAGATTTGATGTGTGACTTTTCCAAATGTTCTATATATATATATATATATATATATATATATTTTTTTTTAAATAATCCTGCTATGTATAGGGTTTATCCTGTTTAAAACGGCCTGGAGGGTGATTATAAATGGATCTGTTGTGGTAACACTTTTGTTTAGAACCTCTTCACTGAAGTATAATCAACGTACAATAAACTCCACCTATTTTGAGTGTACAATTTGATACATTTTGACATAAACATCATCTGTAAAGCATTCTTATGAACACAATAACAAGCATATTTATCACCCTCAAAGTTTCATCATGTCCCTTTTTAATCTCTTCCTTCTGCCCTGCCCATGCTTGTGCTGTCTCTCCCTTTCCTCATCCCCAGGCACCCATTTATCTGCTTCCTGGCAATGGATTCATTAGCATTTTCTAGACTTTTGCATATATGGAATTATAAAGTACAGTATGTAACTTTTCCTTTTGGATTGGCTTCTTTCAAGATTATTTTATGATTCATCTATGTTGGTATATACATAATGTTAATATAAATATAATTCATTCATATTGCTAAGTAGTATCCCATAACATGGAATTTGTTTATTTGTTCTCTTTTTGGACATTTGGGTTGTTTCTAGCTGTTAGCTATTATATATCAAACTGCTGTGAATATTTGTTTACTCCAAGTCTTTGTGTGGACATATGCTTTTACTCCTAGGACTCATTTTGCTTGATCATGATATACTACTCTTTTAAAAATATTATTGACTTGAGTGGCTAAAATTATGCTAAGAATTTTTGCATCAATGTTCATATTGGTAGTTTTCTTTCCTGTTATATCTTTGTCTAGTTTTGGTATTATAGTAATTCTGGCTTCATAAAACAAGATGGGAAGTACTCTTTCCTATTCAGTTTTCTGAGTTTGTAGAGAATTGGTACAGTTTCTTAACTGTTTGGTACCATTTACCATTGAAGCCATCCATGCCTGGACTTTTCTTTGTGGGAAGATTTTTTTTTTTAATTGTTGGGGATACATCGAGGGTACAAGAAACCAGATTACACCAGTTGCATTTGTTAGGTAAAGTCCCTCTTACAATCGTGTCTTGTCCCCAAAAGTTGTGGCACACACCAAGACCCCACTCCACCTCCTTCCCTCTTTCTGTGTTCCTTTCCCCCACCCCACCCTCCTTCTTTCTTTCTCTGCTTTCCCCTTCCTCCACCCCACCCCCACCGTGACATTATTTGTCATTAATTGTCCTCATACCAAAATTGAGTACATAGGATTCATGCGTCTCCATTCTTGTGATGCTTTATGAAAAGTAATGTGTTCCACTTCCATCCAGGTTAATACAAAGGTTGTAAAGTCCCAATTTTTTAAATGGCTGAATAGTATTCTATGGTGTACATATACCACAGCTTGTTAATCCATTCCTGGGTTGGTGGGCATTTAGGCTATTTCCACATTTTGGCGATTGTAAATTGAGCTGTAATACACAATCTAGTGCAAGTGTCCTTATGATAAAAGGAATTTTTCCTTCTGGGTAAATGCTCAGTAATGGGATTGCAGGATCAAATGGGAGGTCTAGCTTGAGTTTTTTGATGGTTCTCCATATTTCCTTCCAAAAAGGTTGTATTAGTTTGCAATCCCACCAGCAGTGTAAAGATGTTCCCTTCTCTCCACATCCATGCCAGCATCTGCAGTTTTAAGATTTTTGTGATTTGGGCCATTCTTGCTGGGATTAGATGGTATCTCAGGGTGGTTTTGATTTGCATTTCTCTAATAATTAGGGATGATGAGCATTTTTTCATGTTTGTTAGCCATTCGTCTGTCTTCCTTAGAAACGATTCTATTTGTGTCTCTTGCCCATTGATATATGAGATTGTTCATTTTTTTCATGTGGATTAATTTGAGTTCTCTGTAGAGCTTATCAAGCTTTTGTTTGATTCAAAATATGCAAATATCCTTTCCCATTGTGTAGGTTGTCTATTTGCTTTGGTTGTTGTCTCCTTTGCTGTTCAGAAGCTTTTCAGTTTAATTAAGTCCCATTTGTTTATTTTTGTTGTTGCAAT
>CAUYON010146869.1:0-11409 GCA_963573935.1 Arctocebus calabarensis
TAAGATGCACTGTAAGTGTGATTCCACCAATCACCCTCCCTCCACCCATTCTCCTCCCCATGGGAGCTGCTTTTAAAACACTATCATGGCTCTCAGCATTGGCTTTGGTCAGACTAGAATTGCAAACCTGACTATGTCATTTCCTGGCTGTGGGATTGCAGGAGGCTGTATCTACTTGAGAAGGTGGTCTCCCGAGGATTGCATGCACCCCATCTACCACAAGGCTGGCCTACACAGCTCTCCACAGGTCATAGCTCTGACTAGGGTCAGCAAACTTCTTCAGTAAAGGGCCAGATAACATTTATTTGAGGTGTAGTAGGCTGCAAGGTCACTGTCTGAACACAGCCACAGACATGTAAATTACTGGGGCTGGCTGTGCTCTAAGAATGCTTTATTTACCAAAGTAGGTGGTGGGCTGAGGTCTGCCAGGCCTTGTGGCAGGAGAGAAGGGCTAGCCCAGAGCTGGTAGATGGACCTTCCTGCCAGGCATCCAGGGCACCATGGATTCTTAACCACAGGTGCTTCCCACTGGGCCAGCTGGGCATGCCTTTGTCACAAGGTAGCTTGTTTCTGAGTTGACTTTGACTTGCAAATTGAGTCACAGCCACTGGCACTTATTTCTACTTAGCTCACTTTAGCCTTCCTTTCCCTACTCTCTGCTCCCTCCCACCTCCTTCACCTAGTTCTGCTTTATTTCTCTGAGTGCTGTCTATCTTAAGTAATTCCTTTTCTTTTCCTCTTAATCCACTGAGCAGCATCCAGATCTCAAAGATGCACCAAGTCCCCTATCTGGGACCCTCAGAATCTCTGGGGTTTGCCCACCACAGGCTGTACCATCTGTACCCCCCGCCTTGGCCATCTGTACCCCCCGCCTTCCTGACCAGGGCTATGGAGCCAGGTCCATGTTTTAATTACCTGGAAGAAAGCAGTCATCTTATGAGGAAAGCAAAACAACCATAGTGCAAAGGTGGCGGGAGCCCTCTCCAAATCAGTGCAACTGTCCGAGGTGATGGACGTCTCCTAAATTCCCCACCTGTTCACATGGTCCTCACATCAG
Source organism: Arctocebus calabarensis (assembly GCA_963573935.1). Taxonomy (NCBI): domain Eukaryota; kingdom Metazoa; phylum Chordata; class Mammalia; order Primates; family Lorisidae; genus Arctocebus; species Arctocebus calabarensis. Next base: position 1,058 of record CAUYON010146869.1, read on the forward strand.
GCTCCCTGAAGCCTTCCCTAATTTGAGAATTCCTTCACATTCTAACTAAATGCTGAGAATTTCTTTCCAGGAGCCCAATTAACTGATTTTTCCCTTTATATGGTCAAGCATGAAAATACCAAAGCTAATTTGACATTGCAGTGGGTTTTAGGTGACTCAGCTGTTCCTAGACTTCCCTCTAATAACTTATTTATGTTGTCTAAGACTTAAAGCCCTGTTAAGCTGGGAAAGAGTCTCCCAAGGCTGTATGTGAATCTCAATGGTGGGTTAGTAAGTCAACATCAAGATTGTTAGACTAAATATGCCTTCTCTTCTTGATTTTGCCAATTTCATTCTCCTGTATGTGGCAATTAGTCCCGGAAAGCAAAAACCCCATCCACCTGTGGTTTCAGGCCCAGCTGTGTCTATAATTCCTAGGTTGAGGGCCTGCTGCTGTTATTTCTGTTGCCACTCAGTCTTCTAATGAGATTTCGGCTTTGTGCCATCTCGTTCCCAGGGATGGTTCATTATTTTGCCACTTGCCCGTCTGCATGTGTAACTTCAACAAATTAAAGTGGAGAAACTTCTAGACAAATGAAAACAGGTTTTATTTACAAGAGCAAAATCTGTACATTGTGTACACATAAAAATATACAAAACCAAAATAGAAAATATCAAAGTGTTAAAATGTGTACAAACACCTTTTAAATGCAACTCCTGGAAAACCTCAAGCCTTAATTAGTTGGAAGAGTACACATTTCCTTTTAAAAATTATTATACAAAAAAATTTTCAAAGTGGTTAAAAAAGTTCACTGCTTTCCACTGAAAGAATTTCCTAAGTATTTGACCTAGAGTAAAACAGGATGTGTATTACAAATGTTAGATTTTAACACTTTCTTCTGTTTGAAACCTACCTAGTAAGATGTCTTTCCATAGAACTAGTAAGTGTTTCTTCTAATCTTTGAAAGCCATGAGCGATAGACGAACTTCTCTTCAAGGTTTAGTATTAAATCAGGCTTCAGATCAGGATAAAATATGAAGGCCGTGCTCCACCTTCACGGTGCCTTTTAAATATCTCTGTCAGATTTTTTTAATGTAGCTAAGATATGCAGAATAAGAATGGGGAGGCAGGATAGAGGGTTAATTTTTTTTTAACAGAAGGACATAGAACATTTGCTTCCTTCTCTTAAAAAAGTAGTGTTTACATAATTAAAATAAAATTTAGTGTAAAGATTTCAGTCAAAAATTGATGAAAAAAGGCAATATAAAAACAATCGTGTGTAGATAAGTATATATACAATTATATTATCTACACGTACTCTTTTTATCCTAAGAGTAACAACTCCATCGATGACTTTCATTCTTTAAATTCCATTAGCCCAAGCTTGAATAGGAATACATTGGACTATTTTTTTTCTTACTAAAAGGCTTCAATCACTGATTAAAACAAGAAATTACATATTATTTCCTTGAACTGACAGAGAAATACCTTTCATTTACCAAGTGTGTAAATAATGCCCAAGGGACGGAAACATGCATAATAATCTCACAATGAAAATATTCAGAGTATAAAAGACATGTGTAAACTCAGGCACGTTTTATCTAAGCAATTAATTTCTAGGTGGAGCTGCCTTGGTCAGTCACAGAATCACTTGGTAAGAGTTCTAAACTATCAGAAAATCCTAAATTGAAACAGGTGCTATGATAGAATATAATCGGAGGCTATTTGGCCTATGTATTCATTCCCATCTCTCTGATAATTCTCCTGGTCCCACTCTATACCTTTTCTCTGTCTCTTCCCACAGCTAAGCAGAAATGGACCAGGCACCTTTGGCCACATGCATTGTGCATTGATCTGTAAGAAAAGCTGGAGAGAGGACTTTAATCGTGTCATTTGTGAGTACAAAATTCTTCTATCACATACCATTACTCATCCCAGACTGATCCCACTTAATGCACCCGAACAGGACCCAATTAATTCAGTAGATGTTGGCGTCCCTACTCAGAAGGGTCAGCCAACAACACAACATATCATCTGTTCCAGCAGAATGAACTGGCTCATGAGCACGTATGACAGACATTGACACAGTGACTGTAATTCCTAATTTTGAAAACCGTAAGGGTTAGTTTAGCATTGTTTTCATCCAGATGCTATGGCTGCACTAGCCAAAGCCTACTGGAAAGTTCTGGATCGATTATGTTTCTGGCTGAAGACTGAGAGGATGAGACACTGGGACATGCTGTCCGTGTGGCAGGGCCCTCTGGGTTTGTGTCCAGGCAGAGGAGGAAAGACCAAGTAATCCACAAGTCTGTAAAAGCCCCTTCCTCACTCATTTTAACACATACCTCCAACGCAACCTCTAACTGATCACCTGTTGGTCTTGAACACAAAGTAGCCTTGTAAGGATGGAGTGGGGAGGTCAGCGGCCAGAACCAGCACAGGAATTCCATGGAATGCCGTGGCCCTAAAGGGTATGCTCCTGCCTGGTGAGACCAGCTGGAGAAATAAGCCAGGGAGAATCTCGATACAGTGGGATTGTCTTTCTGGGTCACCATTTGCTTCCTTGTGATAACAACCACAACAAAAGATAGAGAAAAATGACCTTGAAATGCCAAGTAATGCGATGTTAGTCAGTCCTGAAAGTGAACAAAGGAATGCCTACTGGCTTCATGTTGGACAATGAAGACTGAATCAGCTTCCCTTCCCCACAAAATGATGGAGGACTCTGAAAGGGACGGAGCTGAGGAGGAGGAATCCAGTGGCGTGACATTTATTGTTAACTACTTCACAGAAGGTCTATTGGAGTTCAGTAAATGGTGCATGTAAGGATTTAATCAATGTCTGGCAAAATATTGCCACTTAGGACCCACTTGGCTAATACTGGAAGCAGTCATCACATTAACTATAACTGCCCAACAATGTTTAGAAGCTAAACCATTTAAACTTTAAAATAAAAGAGTGCCCGGCCAACACCATATTAATATGTGTACCACATTTTCTGAATGTTTTAACAGACCCTGATTCTAAAGAGTCTTTAAGACCATAATAAATTCAAACATTTTAATTAAATTTCCTTTATGCTCTTCGATCTTTCTTGGACCCTCAGTGAAACTGAAAGTATTCTTTTATTCTTTTAAAAGTACATGTGTTGCAATGAAATGCCATTTAAAAATCTTGGAAGTGTTTTCTGGGGCTTTTGAATTTGAATATTTACATTGACCTCAATATATTATTCCCTAACCAATTTCTTATGGCACCAGTGGGGGATTGTCCAGGATAATAAGGAAGCCTGTTCATAAATCCACTTGGAAGACAATGAAAGGAACTTTAATCCTTGGGGGCATTTAAAGGAAAAGGCTGGAAGATCCAGAAAGATGGAAGGATTGTAGGAGGACTATTCATCCCACATTAGAGCTACCTCGTCTGTGTTCCAGAGTTACTGAGTTTACCATACACATGTAAACATGTGGATGAGACAAAGCTCTTTTAAGAAATTAGAAAGGAGCATAACTATGTTTGGAACTTAAAAAGAAGCTCAACCAGGTCAAGCATAAGTTACCTATCTTAATCACGTAGACTTACTAATGAAACTCTCAAAATGGGCTTTTATCAGATATTGTCATGATTAAAACCTTTTAATTACTCCTATTTCACTATTATAATAAGGTACAAAAAATGTCTGTTATCCACTTTGATTTTTGCTGAGTAGACTAAACCAAACAGAAGCTGTGAGTCTCTGCTAACCATTCTTGCTCAAAAAAGTGGTCTGGAGAACACTCTGGAAACACAAACAATTCTTCAACAAATACAACTTTTTCACTAAACTGTCCTGACATCCACTCAATTTCCATGACAGAAGATATTTAATTAAGCTGCTATTGTCATTGTCAACAAGTCCTTACACCACTGAGATATGTTTGGGTTATATCTTGAAATGATATCAGGTTTAATTAAGGTATTACAAATGTTTCAGTTTCATGACATTCACAGCCCCCAAAATTCCAACGTGCCAGTGACAAAAGTAGAGATTTTGTTAGCAATCTGAATATAGCTAATTTCATCCATTGGGATGAAAATTTCCCTCCAGCTGTCTTTTCCTCTGAAGCATATACACATTTTCCTTGTTAAAGAGCAATGCTTTCACACGCTTTATTTCATTATATGGCTTTGTGAGGCTGCTGACATAAAACATATCTGTGAAAACGAGGACTGGTTTCCTAAATGTCTGTAGGAAAAGTTAGTGAAAATTCAGTCACTGTTGAATTCCCAATAGCTGATAAAAACCTGCAAGAAATCCATATAAAAGGGGGAGGTGTTCATCCCCAGCAGCACTGGGTGATGGCTCTGAAGTTCTTTTAGTTTAAAAGGAGCAAGGCGTCCCCTGCCTTCTCCCGCAGGACTGTGTGTCACAGCAAGAACTGTGGGGCAGACCTGCGGTGAAGAAGTACAAGGCAGCACCAGGGCCCCTCTGCGGCACTGTGGTCTGGAATTACTTGCCAGTGGTGTTCCTCTCTGTCTATGTGACACGTATGCTCCTGGATATGTCATGAAATATTGCAGGGAAACAAAAGGTCTCCTCTATCATGCAGTAAGGATCTCACTTTTTCTTGGACCCCCTGCCAGATGGACGTTTTAGAAATCTGTCTTGGTACACAGATAGCAATGCATTCAGTGGACAATGGGAAGCGGAGGTGGGGAATGCCACAGCAGGAAACACCTGATAGCATACAGCGGGGATTTTTTGCTGTGAAAATGAATACATCTGAGTGATACTTACAATGTTGATCATAAAATCTAGACTCTTTAATGATGAATGCACTTATCGGTGACACACTAGGTGCTATAGATAATGTACAAAGAATGCACTTATTGGTGACACACTAGGTGCTATAGACTATGTACTTCAAGATGGATGTTTCCAGATAGAAAGCATTTCATAAGACCAGGAGTATCACCAAAGCCTGTAATTGAAACCACTCTGCTGAGGGCATTCATGGCACAAGAAAAGGTTGACATTTTTGGAGGTATCATACCCTTGGTTATACATTTGTTTTCTTTCTCACTATCCTTTTTTGGCATCTTTCTTGAGTTTTTTTTTTAATGCCATTTCTATATTCAAAGCAGTAATAAATTCTCAATGGCTTAAGAAGAGAAGAATTCTTGAGACCATCACTAAATTACAGTTTAAAGACTCAAAGCTACATCATCTAAAATCTATCTTCAAGTATTCTTTTGTGACTGTGAAGTACAACAGTAGTCCCTTATTGCACATTGATTTCCAAGTGACCCTTTTTAAGAGTGTGGACTAGTTGGGCTGGGTGCAGGGCAGCGCACGACCTGGAAGCCCGGCAGGACCACCTTGCCCTTGCGATGCAGGTCACCTTGGGTGCCCATGTTCAGGCGCTGCACCAGGAGCTTCTCGTAGAGCAGCGGGTGGTAGGCCCCGAGGGTGCAGGCCGCGTCATAGTACAGCTCGTGGTAGTGGCAAAGCTCTGTCTGCCGGATGGACGGGATGTATTCGTACACATGCACTTCTCTGCACATAGACATCATGATGAGGATTCCTGGCATTAAGAAAATGATAATAATTAGAACCCAATGAACAACTCCAAAGGTAAATGATCATTTTTCTGGGGTGGCGGCCACGGGGAATGACTGTGACTGGGGACACTTGCTTTGCACTCACTTTCTTGTTACCTTTACATTGGCAATGTTAGAACTTCCTTCCACTAAGTGGAATGCATGATGAAGTCCATAGGGTGTGGGGGCCTATTGGGATGCAATGGTCTATATTTTCATTGGTTTAGTTGCTTAATGTGGGCCTGGGAACAAAAGAAAGAAAAAGCCATTGATCTCACATGGGGACACACTCATGGGGACAGATTTGCCATCCCCAAATCAGACTATCCTGCATCACATTTGACATACATATCCCATTTGGTTTGGAGTGGTAGGACTGTTGTGTTCCAAAGAAACATACTATAAAAACTTGATTATACAACAGTTTCTTGATTATAAACTGACTATATAACAGTTGCTTGAAAAGTTATAAAATGGAACTGTACAGTGGAATAGCTATTATAAAAATACTTTCATTGCTTGAATGGAAAGAAATGGGAGTTAGGGAGACATAGAGTTTAAGAATATTATTAACAACTTTTTTTTCTCACTTGAATGTCAGATTTAAGTTTTTAATTATTTTTTTCATGTTTCAAATAGCCACAAAAGCTAATCATCATTGTGTAAATCTTATCCTTGATCTAGGCTAATAGACTTTCTTTCTTTGCCTACCATCACCATCACTAACTTGAATCTTTTTTAAAAAAACATCCTATCCTTCTATTTTTCTGAAGAGGATAGCTGTGTTATGAAAAAACAAAAAGTCACATAGTTAGTTCCTGTTACAGGCAGTATTTGTCTCCAGGAGACAGTCATATTCCCCAATTGATTAACCATGTTTGCATCACAAAAATCCCAAAGCAGAGAAGTCCTGTATAAGAGACACTGAGAGGAGATAAAGTTGATGGACAAATCAAATCTTTTGTTGATATGCAAACATTGAGAAAGTTTTCCACAATAAGACCTGTTCTACACACTGACCATCACAATGGAATGCCAGCAAAGCACTCAGAAACTACAGAACAAAACCTAGCTTCCACAATGATGCAAAAGATAAAACTAAGCAATGGACCTTCACAGAATAAGATGACTGGAACATCACCACACTTATCAATTCTCTCAATAAATGTTAATGGCTTAAATTCTCCACTGAAGAGGCACGGATTGGCTGATTAGATAAAAAGTGTGTTTCCTGGTATCTTCAGGAAACACACTTAGCCTCAAAGGACAAATTAAAACTCAGAGTTAAGGGATGGAAGACAATTTTTCAGGCAAACGGAATTCAGAAGAAAAAAGGAGTCACAATCTTATTTTCACATACAAGTGGATTTAAAGCAACTACAGTAAAAAAAAAGACAATGATGGACACTTCATATTGGTCAAGGGAACAATACAACTAGAAGATTCTAAATATTTATGCACCCAACTTAAATGCTCCCAGATTTCTGAAAACAGAACTTAATTAGTTTTAGAAATATGATATCACACTACATCATAACAGCAGGGGACTTTAACACTTATCTTATAGAACTGGACAGAGCCTCTAAACAGAAACTAAACAAAGTACATGGTACATAAATGTGACCCTGAACAACTGTGCTTGACAGACCTACATAGAATACTCCATACCAAAGCTAAAGAACATACATTCTTCTCATCGGCCCATGGAATATTCTCCAAAATAGATCATATCTTAGGACACAAAACAAACCTCAATGGAATCAAAATAATTGAAATCTTACCTTACCACAAGGCTTTAAAGGTGGAACTCAACTCCAACAAAAACATTCAACCCCACATAAAGGTATGGAAATTAAACAACCTTATGCAGAAAGAGATAAAAATTTTAAAAAAGAGAGAAGAGGGAATGACCTAATTTGGCCTGGGGGATCCAGACAGGCTGCCCGTAGGAAGTGAAGCCTGAAGCTCAAGGGGCTTCCTGGTGGACAAGGGGCATAAGGAAACAGGAGAAGGGACAGCAATGGTCTACTGTTTAGAATACTTTAGAATATTGTGGCAGAGAGTAATATATACTCTTAAAAAAGAGGAGATTATGCAGTTCAAGTTGTAAGAAGTTATGCAGTTCAAATTGCAGTTCAAATTGAGATTATGCAGTTCAAATTGTTCTCAAGGACAATAGTCAAAACTTCAAGTGGTTGGTCAGTTCCTGTTGCTTTCTACCCGGGTCAACCAGTTTCCTCCCCATTTCCATGTCTGATCTCACCACCTGGCTGTTGCATCTCCCTCGGGCCTGGCCTAAATCCACTGTGGCTTAGGTGGCACCAAATGAGAATAAGGAGGCAGGGCCTCCTGGACACTGGTGTATGGGACAGACTCCAGTGTGTGGGACAGGCACCAGCAGGGACCATGCAACCTCCCTCTTCCTGATTAGTAACTAGTGCTCCATGAATGTGTTCCTCTCCTGCACAAAGCCATCTGCATGGAATTGACTCTGTGAATGATAAAGCCATCTGCCCAAGAGAATGAAATTCTTTGATCTCCAGTAACTTTAAATCTAAATTCTCTGGTATGTATGTTCTCTGGAGATGAAGTTTTCCCACAGCCCATGTGCAGCTGAGGATGGCTTCGTGTCTTCCAAGGAGGAGGTGGGGACCAAGTTCCTACACATTGCCCAGCACTGCCAGTGCACAAAGAAGCCCCCTTGGAAAGGGGCCCCTTCACATCGCAGACATGATGGATCAACATTATTTATTACAACATTTTCCCTGCACATGGCAGTGAGGTAGCTTCACGGTGTCCTTTGCACAAAGGCATCTTGTGACTTGGTAGTGGAACTACATACCCCAAAGCCACAAGTCTCTGCTACCCAGAGCCAGCAATATGTCAGTATCAGTGGGGACTGGAGTCAACTGTGTCTGAGTTGTGACCTTTGCAACTCTGGCTCTTATGCTGGACTGGCTTTCAAAAGCCAATCTTCTATCTAGGAAAAGTGTGCCACCACACAGTCAGCCCTCCCCCTAAAGCCCAAATTCTCAAATTTCAGCATAAAAAGGAATGACCCCTGCAGCTTGTTCAAATGCAGGTTCTTGGGATGTGCCCAGAAATGTGGTTTCCATTGTGTTGTACTGAGGTACAGTAATCTGAATTTTTAACAAGAATGCCTAAACTGTTGGTGGTGAAGGACCATTTAGAAAAAAAAATTATAATCTATTATAGACCAATACTTTTGAAAAATATAGTAACAATAAACTATTAGAAAAACAATCACCTATTTGGATGCCACAGCTCTGGAACACTGCTATAAAGGCATCTAAATACAATTTCTACACTAATCTAGCGGTGGACCAATAACAAACATTCCTAGACCAATGATGGCATTGAGATGGGTATAACACATGTTCTTCAACAGTCCTTGGTAATGGATCACCAAGTTATCTCATAGGAAGTGGGACATTCTGCAAGTTGAATAACTGAACTTCTCCCCAAACCACAGAAAGAAGTACCCAGAGGTTGTTTCCCTTCACATTCTTGCAATCTTCTTGGTCTCAAAGAGCTAGTAGATGCTTGAATCTGATTAAAGTTTCTAGAAATATTTCCATAGAAAATTTTTCCTCTTGCTGCTAGTTAATTGTTATATCTTAAAGCATGTATTTGCTAAATGTACGATATAGATTGTATCATAAGATAAAAAATTATGCTCTCAATAAATGTAAATAGGTATACCTTTAGCATTTTCTTATATGAGTACTTTATATTTTAAAATAACTTTTAGAGCCTCGGAAATAATTTATCAGTTTGCAAGAGTCCAAAGTGAAAAGCAATAGATGTTAATGAGTGGGTGCCTGTCTACACTATCTGCATAGCTCCTTCTGATGTTCGCCAAAGAGACAGATTTAGAAACAACGATTTCTGTATCTTCTTTGTAGTCTCATGTGAGTATATGGCTTCCTGTAACTATGAGCCACTGTTTCCCTAGTGGATTCTAAAGTTTAAGTAATAGCAGAATCTGCTCTGAGTATTTAAGTGACAGCAGCTATAGTGTGGACATGAGGTTTGGTATAGAGGCAACTTCAAGAGGAAAGGAAAAAATTAATTTACAGTTCATTGGGCACATGTGACAGGTGGACAAGGAAATTTATGGTACCAAAGGAGAGGAATATTCTTGAACATTTAAAACCTTTCCTACGGCGGTATGATCAAATCATTTGGCATATGCATACTTTGCATTTTATTTTAATAAAAAATAAAAATTACATCAACTTGAGTTCAGATTCACTATAATACTGTATAATAAACAAATCATTATAATTAAATAAGGTTAAATCTACACATCAGTTTTACAAAGAGCTGTTATTAGTCCTTAATTATATATAAAAACTTGAAGGGTAAATTTGAGGTATGTAACAGTTCTTAAACAGCTCTTACGAGCATGTGTGTTGGGGAAGAGGGCACGTGGAGAGTGGATACTGGAGGCAGCAGGGTGGAACAAAACTGGGGAGGAAGAGAGTCTTCAAGCGCTGTTGGAGGTGACTCTCCAACTAAATCCAACGTTCACCAAGGCACAGGACTAATCATTAGGGACTTACAGACATTTTCTTCAAAAAAAAAAAGCCAAATTAAGCAAAACTACAATCTCATCTTTAAATTTAAAAACACCTTAAATTTTAAAACAGTCCATGACCAGATCATTCTTAGGATGACTTGAAGAATGTATATAGTAAACGAGAAAATATCATGAATGTTATGTCAATCAGGTTGATAAAAATATCTCAGATTGCATGTGAAGCCCGCA
>CAUYON010146877.1:0-28748 GCA_963573935.1 Arctocebus calabarensis
CACATTACCTACATGTTTGTGATGATGCTGGTGTAAACTAACCTACTGAGTTATTAGTTGTATACAAGAATAGCACATACATTTTCTTCCATTCTTGAGATACTTTGCTAAGAAGAATATGTTCCAGCTCTATCCATGTAATCATGAAAGAGGTAAAGTCTTCATCTTTCTTTAAGGTTACATAATATTCCATAGTGTACATATACCACAATTTATCAATCCATTCATAGGTCAGTGGGCACTTAGGCTTCTTCCATGACTTGGCAATTATGAATGGTTCATATTGGAAGGGTACACGTGAAATCTATTAAGTATAGAGTGTAAAAGTCTTAACACAATAAGTAAAGAGGTGGAGGCTATATTAACTAGTTTTATGTAAGCATTCCTAATTGTATGTAAAATTAGCACATTGTACCCCATATAAAGGCATCAATGTATATGTGATCTATGTGTTTATCACTTAATAAAAAAAAAAAAAAAGATTCTCTTTTAGTGTGGTTGGGCACTCTCAGAAGCTCTCTCCAGCTCTTATACTTATACCAGAAATCAGGCCACCTCTTCTATCCTACTATGGGTTGTATATAAAACTGGTCTTACTGTGGTGCTAATGCCTTCTTTGGGCTGGATTAAGCTCCATGCAGATCCCTTAGGTCAGCTGAAAGCCAAATGAAATCACACTTACATTTCTGAAATTATTCCAGGTATGACAAGAATAATAAACTCTACAATCTTTGTCCACATGTCATGTTCTCCACAACACTGTGCAAGAGTGTTTTTGCACTTACACAGGAAGGTTGAGAATTTTGACCACCGAAGTTAAGTATAACTTAAAGGGCAGGCATTTCTCTTTGTATTTTTGAAATTTGTATGAAAAATGAACATTTATATTCCACGAATACATAAAAGTTATCCTACTAAAATAAAGACAAGGATCAAAAATTGCTCTAAAGAAATGTCTTAGAGCTATTGATTCAAAACACTTCTATATATATGAGCATTAATTTTCTAAGATTTTCTACAAATTTCCCCACAAAACTATAAAAATGATCTGTGTTGAATAAAACCTTGTCTCACAATGTAAAGCCATTTATATTCCTTCTTTCCCTTCTCCATACCTCCCACACATTTTGCACATTTAAAGAAGATTGGATTCATCTTTTGGAAACACTACATTGGTCATGTTACTTCACTCAGAATTCTTCAGTGGTTCTCCATTCTTCAGAAGCCCCCTCCCCACTGAACCCCTTTACCTTGGTGTTGAAGGGCATCTAAAATAATGAACCAACCTTTGTTCTTATTTCTTTTTTCTCCAATATTGTAGTCTTTCCCAGATCCTCAGACCTTGCATTATCTCACTTCTGAATAGTTGAAAGTATCTTTCCTTTCCCCTCAAAATAGATCACTCTGCTATCATTTGATCTTCTCTGTCAGCTCGAGGCTTAATTCAAATGCCACTTCTTGTACCAAGCCTGGCCAAAAGCTATTTCATCTGTTAGGCTACAACAGGCAATGCTGACTGGAGCCCTGAAACTCTCCAGGGGCCTGAAAAAAAGTCTGAGTTCCTAAACAAAGTGTATTGTCCTTAAAATGTACAAATAGATATAGTAATTAAGATATGTTTAATTAAATGACTTCCAAACACATGAGAACTCCATTGTTAAATTAGTCTGCATAGAATATTGCTACCATTAAACATAATTGGTGAGGATGGTTTTTACAGTTTAAAAAGATTCCTGTGAATGCACTATGACTCACAAGAAATCATAGTTATTAACCAAGCTATATAGACATAGTTTTAAAAGCAAAATTGAAAAATGTGCATTCCAGTTTAATAATAAAAATTTATGGGGTGCACATGTATGTGCATATGTACGTGTATATCACATTTTGTTCATCCATTCATGATTTGATAGGCACTTGGAATGATGTCACACCTTTGCAATTTCAAATTGTACTGTAACAAACATTTGAGTGCAGTGTCTTTCTGATAAAATAACTTCTTTTCCTATAGGTGGACAACCAGTAGTTGAATTGCTGGATCAAATGGTTAAGTCTATTCTTAGTTCTTTGAGAAATCTCAATACTGTTTTCCATAAAGGTGGTACTAATCTGCAGTCCCATCAACAATATAAAAGTGTTCCTTTCTAAATACAGTATATTTAGATACACCATGGAGTGCGACTCAGCCATAAAAATAATGTCTTTTACAGCAAGTTGGATGGAACTGGAGACCATTATTCTAAGTGAAGTATCTCAAGAAGGCAAAGAAACACTACATGTACTTTGTAATAATTTGTAACTAATTTGATGGGCACAGAAGTAAAAATTGTTGGATATCAAAAAGGGGAAGAGAGGGTAGGAGAGAGGTATAAAACCTTACATTGAAAACTATTTGGGTGATACGCATACTTATTGCCCTGACTAAAGCATTATAAAAGCTATCCATGTAATAAAAACATTTGTTCTACCTTAATATTCTGAAATAAAAAAAAGAAACAGTACATCAACACCTCAAACAGTATATCAATACCTCAGATGATATATTTGTCAATTTTAATATAAATGAGCATTTGGGGATCTTCTAGTTTGGGACTAAAAAGAACTACTGTAAATATCCCCGAACATGCATTTTGGTAAACATGTGTAGTGGTAGACTTGTTGAATCATAAGATATCATATGTTCACCTTTCCTTTCCCAAAGTGGGTAGCTGAGCCAAGAGAATCACTTAAGCACAAGAGTCTGAGGTTGCTGTGAGCTGTGAAGCCACAGCACTCTACCGAGGGTGACACAGTGAGACTTAAAAAGAAAAAAAAAAAAGTGGCAGTACCAGTTTATACACAGGAAGAAGTATGTTAGTTCCAGTTGGGTGGGAGGCTTTTAAATAGAGGGACAAGGCTGGGTGGTAGTGTGCCATTTTGCTTCAATAATGTATGTACTGAAGGACCTGGCTTCACCTAAGGGCAATATATTAGTGTAACAAAATTACATTTTTACCCCATGAATATATACAAAAAAAAGTAAATGGAGAAAGCTAAGTGGATATAAAGTCTGTTATATTTGCTGTGAGGTAAGATAAACACTGTAAAAGTGTAAATTATTGTAGCCTTCAAATACTGCAATCGAATAAGTAAAAATTAAAATAAATATGTAATAAATCAAATAATATAATTTTTTAATAAAAACTCTGCTACAATGACCCAGGTCATTCTTATTATAAATCTGAGATAAGGCACCCCTGATTGTACTGCCTAGGTACAGTGAAAAGGCCCAGTTTGGTGCCTGAGTCAACCAGTGTCACTCCACTTGACCTCACTTACAAAACTGGAATTTATAATACATGTCCCCAACCTACTCAAAAGGTTGTTTTAAAGAAATAATGAGATCATCCTGGGGGTCCAATGTATGCTCTATTCTCTGAATAATCACAAATCATGCATTACCTATTTACTTAGCACCCATTTGCATACACATGTCTGTCAGACACCTGGGGAGACTAAATGAATGACCTCCAAAGAGTCAAAGGAAAGAAAACAAGCATCCATGGAAGTAAGGTATGTGAGATCACTAATGTTGTTCACAAATGTCGTTCACACAGCACGTAGAGAAGCATGCAGGCTGGAGTCACAAGCTGGGCCTCTGCTTACTAGATGTTTGACCTAAGACAAATTTCTTACCTGCTTTGCCTCTTGGTTTCCTCATCTGTAGGACTGAGATGATTATTACCTATTTTGTAGGATTGCTATTAAGATTAAATAAGGCTTTTTAAATATCTAGGATTGTGACTTCAGAGAGTAAAGATACAATGAATGCTTACTATTTTTAAAAATTTCATTATTATTTTTGAGACAGAGTGTCACTCTGTTGCCCAGGCTAAGTACCTTGGTGTCAACCTAGTTCACAGCAACCTCAAACTCCTGGGTTCAAGTGATCCTCCTGCCTTTACTTCCTAAGCATCTGGGACTACAGGTGTCCTTTTCCATTTTTAGCAAAGATAGGGTCTCATTCTTGCTCAGGCTGATCTCAAACTCCTGAGCTCAAGTAATCTTCCTGCTTGGGCTTCCCGGAGTGCTAGGATTACAGCCACCAAGGCTGACTCTTACTATTTATTCTTATTCTTTAAAATAACTGAGTGCTATCTTCTATCTAAGAGAGCAATGGAAGGAGGCAAGGTGGAGAAGGCTTTTCAAACAGGAGGGCAATGACACTGAAACATGGGAACAGCACAGAGATGTTAAGTGGTTTAATGAGCTGAAGCCAAAGGTGACTGCAGAAAAACTATAGGAGTCAAGGCTGGATGGGAAAGGAAGTCCTGCTTATTCCATGCAAGTAATTTTATATTTTATCCAGTGTAGGAAATGGAAAGCTATAGAATAATCTGGGCCATGATTAAATTTATGTTTCAAAAAGATCACTCTGGAAGCTGGGTGGAGAATGGCTGAGAGGGGCAGTAAAGGTTAGAAAGTTATTGCAAAAGGCCATCAAAACAGTCTTGAGGTTCCAAAGTAGGACATTAGTGATGGTGATGAGGAGGAGAAAAAAAACGAATCTTTTCCCCAGATGAACATTGACTGAAAGGTCCATCATTTAGCAATGAGCGTGAGCAATAGTAAAGATTTAAAATTGGGTTGTATGTTTCTGCCTTTGACAGCTTAGTTTTATAGTAGCTTTGATGGTCCATTCACTGAGTTAGAAAATAGAGGGGAAAAGAATCTGGGTTAATAAGATACATTTTATTGTCGAGTGTTCTGATGATATCTATGAGAGATGCCAATGAGGTCTATGTTCTTCAGAGTGTGGCCTGTAGACCTGTGCTGTCTGTGAACGGCCTGCTATTGGCCCTTACTGAGAGAAAGTGCATGTACCAAAAATATCAGCTTCATCACTTTGCACACTGTACAATTCAGATGACATTTTTTTTTTAAAGGCAAGAGTTTCTTGCAGGAGAAGCAGCAAGTTGACTTAAGTTCTAGTCCAAGTTCCTAACAAAACATTCACTAACCTGTACCTGTTTGCAGCCACTCCTTTAGAAGCACTGATGCAAATGTGTAGGTGTGTGGGTTTGACAGTCCAGTGACAGATCTGTGCTGGAGGTAAAGACTTGAAAATCCTAAGTGTAGAGACATTAGTAGCTACAGCCAGGTCAGTAATGAAGTTGCCAAGAGAGGTGGAACAGACATGAGAGGAGGACTGAATTAGTTTGCTAGGGCTGCCATAACAAAGGACCTCAAACTGGGTGGCCTAAACAACAACAATTTATTGTTAGAGGCTAGGAAATGATCAGATCAAGGTGTGAGCAGAGTTGGTTACTTCAGAGGGCTGAAAGACTGTTCCACACCTCTCCCTTAAGCTTCTGGTAATTTGGTGGCAATCTTTGATGGCCCTTGCTTGTAGAAGCATCACCCCAATCTCTGCATTCCTCTTCACGTAATGTTCTCCCTGTGTGCATCTCTGTGATCAAATTTTCCCTTTTTATAAGGAGAAATCCATCAGTCATAATGGATTAGGTCCCACCCTACTGACCTCATCATAATCTGCAAAGACCATACCTCAAAATAAGGTCACATTTTGATGTACTGGGAGTTAGTACTTTGACCTCAGTCTTGGGGAGTGTGCACAGAAATCCATAACAAGGGCCAAGAATGGAAACCTAGAAAATACCAATAGATAAGATTTAGACAGTCACCATATCCTCAACTTCTCAACCAGACTGTTAGGTTCTTTCAGGTCAAAAAGGCTGTTTAAAATGTCTTTGCATATTCTTCTTACAACACTTAGAGAGTTTCTTGTATGTAGAAGTGGCTCAAAACAATGTTGCCTGAGGATGCATAACAAACAAAAATTGAATATGGAGGAACCCCCAAGAAATGTTTTGAACACAGTATGTTATGACACACTGCCTTATAGACAACAGTTGCTGTGCTTGTCAGAAAAATTGCCAATGTAGTTGTTAAAGATATATTTCAACTCATTTGCTTAAACAACTCTATGCTTACCATCCACATCAAAAAGCTGTTTTTCTACATGGGCAACAGAAGGCATAATTATTTGCAAGAATTTTCCGTGTTTTCACTTTGCTTTCTTAAGTGGCACAGTAGATTCTCTGGACCGCTCTGTGTTTGGCAAAATCCTTTTGTCTTTCTGAAAGCACTATAGCCCCTGAAAGGTTTACAACTTAGCATGCATTCCTGGAACACTCACGAGTTAAAAAAGAAAGTTACCTTCAAAATGTCTGAGAATTTTCCTACTGCACAGAAGTGATTCTGAGAAACACTACATGATAAATTGATATTTTCTTCCCATACACTGCTGATGGGACATCGATACGTTATCAATTTACTCCTTCTTTCTCAATCACAGAATAGTAGCTGGCAGATTGGAACACTTAAGGGCTTTATAATTCAATTTGTTTTTAAACCTTTCTCCTGCTCATTAAAATAGAAGGAATAATGCAGCAAAGGTAATTTTCCTTTTGATTTGTAAATGCTATCAGAAAAATCCACATCTATGAAGCAGTTTTACTCTTTTATCATGCCTATCAGATTCTATTACTACATCTAATATGCAATCATTCTACAGTTAGTAGTTATTTATATCCTAACTACCCGAGAAAGGATGTTAGGTAACTTACAGTAAAAGAATAGAGAAAATAATGCCAAAATCTCATAAGAGAATAAAAGTAGACAAAATAAAGTGTATTTGTGTCTAATAGATATGTTATATACATACACACACACATACAACTTATAGATTCCATGATACAACTTCGGCAACATTGTGATTGATAAATTTTTAACAAGTTAATTTCAGTAGCATAAGTTGTTAACTGTCACCTCCCTTTTTTCCCTCCCCCCCAAAGCAAAATCAAGTGAAAGTCACTAAAGCATACATACCCATAATCTGAAAAATTAGTGTTTGCTTTGGCTCTTTCTGATTTTATTGTTTGACCACTTAAACACACACTATGTTGATTCAAGTTCAACTGGGATTGAGCCACTGCAAGAAATTCAAAGTTGTTTATGGCCTTTAAAAGATGACTTTTCTCCATAATGGATCTATACATTTTTTAATTATAAACAAGCCAAGTTGGGAGATAATAATATATTTCTGTAAGTTGTATTATTTTGAAGCCATTTGGTAATTAGATTGCCTCTCATATTATTTCACAGAGTACTAATAAAAGTAAAATTCACTGTGTTTCTATTATACAAGCAGACTATGTTTAAGACTCCTTCACTTCCTCTCTTTAGAAACTTAGGAAATAAAGCCACTGTGATTACAGAACACATAGTATGAGCCAGGCACTGTTTTGGAAGATGGGGAATGAAAGAGGAATAAAATGATATCCCTGTCTTTGGAGTTCCTATAGTCTATTGAGACAGAGGCATAAGTAAAAAGGTAATTGAAATTTAACATAATTTAAATTAAAAGGAGGTTAAAATGATATTGACTAGGAAGTTGTGGCAGTGCTTAGCCCAGTATAAAGGTTTGGATAAGGTTTTTGGAGATAACACTTGTGTTAATGAAAAGATGAACAAGAATGAATCAGGTGAAAAAAACTGAGAAAGATGTTTTGGAATAAGAAACAGTATAAGCCACGATATTGTAATATGAAAACAGTATAAAAGAGTTTGGTGAATAAAAATGCAAAAATACTTTTACTGATAGCATTTGCACATTTACCCTATATTAAAGATTAATTACACAATTAACATGCTTTTTCTTTTGCAATCCTTGATATCATTTTTCCTCATTTTACAGATGTAGAAACTAAAGAGATGGATAATGTACCTAAGATCAGGCAACAGGTCACAAAGCTGACCAGGGATTAGAACCAGAGATCAATAGCCTATCAAGTTGGAGATCGAAGCCACAATGCACTATTGTGTGTTATCTACTTATGTGAGTTTTTTACTAGATGAACTTATACACACATCTATATCTTATACACAAATATAAAAAAGTTTTGTGAGTTCATTTGTATTAGTAATAGTCAATACCATTAATGTAAATGAATATTTTTTAAAGATCTATTTGAATCAAGACCAAAATATTAAGACTTGAAAAAGGCAGGTGACTTAGTCAATGATGGTGAGCATCATGGGGAAATGATAGGAAAATAAGGGAATCTGAGGGCCCCATCATTTACGGTTAGGTGGTCATGACCCTTTATTGGAGTCTTCTGATAAGCTGTGGCAAATCTTTCTATGAATGTGTGCTTGGCATTAGCAATTTAAGAAAATCCCCTGGGAAACTCATCTATGCTGTTTTTGTTCAAAATGAGCCTTTAAAGTCATGGAAAAGGGCCCCTGCTTCTTGTTCAAAGAAATACTAGCAAAATGTCTCAACATAAGAGGAACTATACCGTTGACTCCATCTGGTTTATACCTGATACTCTAACCATAATCACCTCCCTTCCTGGTCTGCTTTTGATGTTGATAATAATGAATATAGGGTTTGCTGTAGCCAATACTTCATATATATTAACTTGCTCAATTCTTTCACAGATAAAATATTGCACATAACTTAGCCATAATAAGAGCTAACATTTCTATTTCACTTACCACATGCCACATATTATTCCAAGATCTTTACTGCATGATCTCAATTTTCACAAGAATTGAATGATTGAGGTAACACTACTAGCCCTATGTCACTGATGAGTAAAGTGATCCTCAGAGAGGCTAAGTAGATTTCCCACAAATACAGAGCCAGTTAGGGGGACAGACAAGAAACAAACCTGGCCATTCTAATTTCAGAGTCTGTACTCTTTAATACTCTCTCTTAGCCATGCCTGCAGTCACACATGGACCAGACTTTGCAATGTCCACTAAGATATCAAGAGCAGCAATCAAACTCAACTGCTGGCTGACCTCATCCCCCTCTCCTTACTTATTAAGAACAGAAAAGTAATTATTTCACAAGCTTAAACTGACAAGTGAAAAAATAGTAATTCTGGATCAGCCCTCTAATTCTGTAGAAACTATAAATTTAATTCTAACAAGAAAACTATTATACTGGCCAGAGAGAGGAACAGAGAGTTCCAAATTCCAAGGATCAGGGTCAGATCACTGGTATTTATTGAGCAATGTTAAGAGGAATGGTGTTGGCAACAGCCAGATAGCTGGTGACCTACCATCCAGATGTATATGTTGTCCCTCCTGCAGCAAGTATATTGTCGTGACTAACATCCCATAATTTAAGTAATGGCTGGGTAGTCTTATTTCTTTTGCTTTTTGCAAATCCATGAAAACTCAGGCCCAGTGTTGCTGCATCTTCCATTGTAAGAGAAACCAGAAATACAGATTTTTGTGTGAAATATTTTGATAGTTTTAAATGTTGAGAACTAATTCACGATTTGAAAAATTCTTTGTAGACAAAAATATATTTGTGGATCAGTTTCAACCCATAGGCCAGAGTTTAAAATAATATTTCCTGTAGTCTGTAGTCTTATAACCTTCTGAAATTTTACTTCCTCATCTGAAAACCTGGGTATGGTTGAACGAACAAATTCTAACTTTATCTTGGATTCTTCGAAGACACTGCCTTATTTTGTAATAATTTTTTTGTAAAAATATACTAAATGCAAGTTTCAATGAACTCACAAGTCTCCATAATGAATAATGTCATTGTCTAGAAAGAACTATTGACTATGATACCTGAAGGAGACTTTAAGACTTATTTAAGGCTTCTTCATTCCCCTCTTCCCATAGACTAAGAAATTATCCCAGAGATAGAGAAAGACTTGCCTACAATTGGTAATTTACTAATGATAGTGTTAGAGCTCCAGCACAGGTTTCAATATACAGGTTGAGTATCCATTATCCTAAATGCTTGGGACCAGGAGTATTCTTTATTTTTTGGATTTTTGAAAATTTGAATTATACTTACAGGTTGAGCATTCCTGATCCAAAAGACCAAAATACAAAATGCTCCAAAGAGCATTTCCTTTGAAGTCACAATTAAGAAGTTTCAGATTTTAGATTTTCATATTAGTGATACTCAACCTGTATGCTCTTTCCCCTTATCAGTTACTTTTTTTTATTCTGTTGTGGAAGTCATTTGAGCTCCTAGATCCAGCCATACCTGCAGTCACACCCTTGTTTTTTGATTTAGCCATTTGAGTTGTACTTCTGTTACTTGGAACCATAAGAGTCTGATAGTGTTAAACAATGACTCCTTTCCATATTTTGGTTACCTCATGGTCTTCTCCATGCCAGAAGACTTGTTTTTCCTATGCTTACCAAAAACCATTTTTTAAGTCCTAACTTTAGTCTACTTTCTCTAGTACATTTCCCCTACTGTTCTATCCCATCCTATATGTGCACATGTACTCTTTGTCCTTTCCCCACTTCAGTACCTATAATCAGCATCTTATAACACTTTCTTATTGAACTTCTTTGGCATATATGTATATTGTCTTCCAAACTAGAACACAGCTTCCCCAATTCAGAAAACATATCTCATTGGTACCTCTTTGTTCTTCCACCAAGCCTAGGGGTCAGCTTGCTGCCATTAGTCACTTGCTTAGAATCTAATTCTATTAGAAAGCTCATCATTCCAGGTTAAGTTTTATAGAAACCTGGCCCCACATTGCAAATACTGGTTATACTTCAATAACCTGTGATTGTGTATTGGGTTTGATTTGGTGGAGAAGAGATCTCTAACTCATTTGACTTTTATCATCTTACATAATATAATTCTCCAGGAATGGAAGATTTCCTTTGTTCTTCAGTCCAGTCTTAGGGAAGCATAAGGTTATTCCAGGTGTATAATGAGGCAAGAACCTGTCATTACTTTTTTCTGCATCTTCAGAAAGTCCATGCTAGTATCATCAGTGTATGACACTGTACCAAGGAAACTGGGGGGTGAATGCTAAAAGGGACATTTAAATAATTCAGTTCTTCCCCTGATGATGCAATAAATATACAATTCTGTTTAAAGAAAATTTGGTTTAAACAGTACCTTAGTTCTCTCAAAAGGTTAAATATTTTATTTTTTTAGAATACAAATGATGTTTCATTGACAAAGCAAGTCTTAAGAATTTTGAATAGTGGAGCAAACCAAATGCCTTTGAGTATATCTGAATAGATGAGTCATTATTATTTAAAATTCTCTGTCTCATACACACACGCACACATACATGCAGTTCACTAGCCCTAAGTTTTAAATTTTGTGAATGATATGGCTTTTGAGTCTTTCCCTAACACAATCAAATAAGCAATTGAATAAAGATGGAATTTCAATGGCTAGCAGTGACTCAACATTAACCATAATTTCATGGAGAAATAAGCTGAATCACATGGAAGTGAGTAGCTTGAATATACAACAGATTTGGTCCAGTCATAATTCCTCTTCAATGACATAGGAGTTGCCATACAGCAAACAGAGTGTTAGGGTTGGCCCTTTCCTTATTTATATACTGATATACAGACACACAGACACACATGTATACACACCTATATGTGCATATATATACACTCCTTTTAGACTATTTGGAATCTAGGCACTAATTAATCCAATTAAAAAAATGTGATCATGTCAATCTAAATATTACACAGAATTGTTTACAGTGCCTGCTTTTATATCCCCTATAAGTTTTAGTTCACATGAGGTAGCCACCCATCATCATTACTATATAATTTAGAAACATATGGTACAGCTCTGCAATGCCAACTTCTAGGTATTCACTATACCATGCTGACAAAAGAAAAAAAAATCTAAATCGTCTCTTCTGTGAACTGCTGAAAGATATTATTGCAGTCTGGTGGTAAGATTTCTGTTTGGTCATAAGTTAACATTACCACCATGTTATATTTAGATCCATAGTATGCATAATAATGCAAGCAAAATATGCCTATAAATTATAAAATTTTTTTTTCCAAATAGTCTGTGTAAATTCCCCTTTTAACTGGGTGTTATAATTTTCCCAGAAAAAGTGAAATGAAAGTAACTATTAAAATTATTCAAGCAATGGTACCTTTTCCTCATGATCCTTCCCAATTGTTCTGAGTTAAAAAGTGTTTTGTTTTTTTTTTCCTTTTAGCTTGAACTGCATAGAAAGGCTGACACAATCTGGTGTCCATACTTACCTGCTCACAGCCCATCCCTTTCCATCTTCTTTGTGACATTACTAATTAAGTGCTCCATGGTGTCTAGATTTAATAGCTGCCCACAGGAAAAATGGGGACCTTCTCTCAACTCAGATAGTAACAACTGTGGGTAAAGAAGTTCTCAGAACATAATACTTGGGTAAAGTGATGTTGGGATGTTAGGGTTCTGCTTTTATCCTAGAATATTTCTGACTAGTCTCTCATTAAAAGGATAGGGTTTGAAGCTAGAGTATTCCACACCTCAAGTCTCACTCTTTTACCTATCTACATAGTACTTTAGGCAAAATATAAAACTTCTCTGAGCCTCAGTTTTCTCTCTAAAAAATGAGAATGGCAATTTGCACATTGTCAGAGTTATTAGGAGAATTAGAAAGGACCTAAGAACAGAAAAAGGAATTTCTGTAAAACTATGGAAATCTGAAAAAACTATCCACCATATAGTTAATAATATATCAACATTCATTAATTGTAACAACTATACTCTACTACTATAAGATAATAACTGGGGAAACTGGGTCTGGGCTATATAGGAACTCTCTGTATATTAACTCAATTTTTTAGTGAATCTAAAACTTCTAAAAAATCTCAACCTATTCTTAATCATTTTTTAAAAAATAAGTTGGATTTTTTAAGTGCCTTGCACATAGTAGGTACTTGAGAAATGGTAGACAGTATTATGATATAGACTATTTGGTTTCATAAAGTATGTTACACTCTTTATAATATGATCTCTTTTTCCCTAATTCAGCATTCCTTTCCACAGACAGTTCCCTCTCTCTCGCCTTCACGTGACCTTGTGCCTTTCTCTACATCAGTCTTCTTCTGGCTTTTTCTCCTTCATCCACTTCTATTCTACTATCAATTCCTGTTTAGTTTACAACTAACTAATTTATCTTTCTCCTAGACTAATCTTAGTTCATCACCCTATTTGTTAGCTTTACATTTTGTCACAATGATTATACATTAAACTTTTTTACTTTCAATGATTGCTCATTAAATAAAAAAAAAAAAAAAAAAGAGTTCCAACCTTTCTACTTGGAGAATAGCAACACACTCTTTTCCAGAAAGGCATTAAAAACAAAGTGAAAATGGAAGAATTTGTTTTTTGTTTTGTAATAAGGAGATAGATATTTAGCTTCCCAGCATAGCAAGGAAGGGGTCTCTTTGTTAGGATATGTATTTAGCAATACTTTGCTGCAATAACTAAAAAATGCATATAAACAAAACTAACTTGCCCCTCAAAACCACCACTTTGAATAGATGCAGGTCAAATATACAATTAGATTAGGGAAACTTGGTTTCATGAACAGTTCTCTCAGGTGGCTTTTCATGATCTCTTTAGAACTGGGTCTATGAGGGATTACTTTCCCTGTACTAGTCCTGGACTAAGGCTTTAAAGAACAGATCTCTAGAGCATTTGGCTAATAACCGGAAAAAAAAAAACTTTCATTTCATTTAAGTAACAACAGCTTTCATTACCAAAGTAATAGGACATCTTTGGTTGGTGCTATTAATAGGATAGACTTTGGAGATAGAATTTCCCATGTTATAAAGAGACAATTACCATAATAATTTCTAAAATGTGAAACATCCACCTTGTGGACCTATCACTCAACTTTAAAACAATATTTGCAGAACTTTTACTGCTTTAAGAATACTTTTGCTCTAATGGAGTCCAAAATACAGACTGAAAAAGCTAGAGGCACAAACAGAGAAGGGAGTGAGGTAGGTGTGTGTGTGTGTGTGTAGCCCACCTGCTGTTTCTTGGCTAGAATGAATTTTATCTT
This sequence comes from Arctocebus calabarensis, assembly GCA_963573935.1. Classification (NCBI taxonomy): domain Eukaryota; kingdom Metazoa; phylum Chordata; class Mammalia; order Primates; family Lorisidae; genus Arctocebus; species Arctocebus calabarensis. Next base: position 13,899 of record CAUYON010146877.1, read on the forward strand.
TAAATAAAACTAATGTCCAAGCTTGTAATAGCTGAAATAAATTAGGGGTGCTGGGTGGAGTGTGTACATGTATAAGCAAAACAAACAGAAATCTGTGCTAACTAAAGATATAAAGGTGGATAAATACGTAAAGGCTAACACTGTACTACAGCAACATGTAATTCAGTCTTAAACAGCAGCAACAGAGATACACTATTTTAAGAAACTAGTCTCAACTGTCTTGCTGGGGTCGGGACTACTTCTCACATCGCCCCTCTGGGGGCTTTGACTGGCTTTTGGCAGATTCATTTAAGAGACAGAACAGAACGTTCTTCAGTAACTCACTACCACGGGTTCCTGACTTTTTTCTTGTCCCTGGCCACTGCCCCTCATCCAGCAATAATCCCCACTAGTAACCCGTTGCTGTAGCTGGAGAACAGTTGATTTAAAAAAAAAAAAAAGTGCCTATTTCTAACACATCAAAGGCATCCCGGAGCCGCCTCAGCCTTGTCCTAGCCTCAGACACAAAAAGCTTTTTGATGCCTATAATTGCGAGGCTTTTTGCAGCTGTACTTTATAAAGCCAGAAGCGGTTGGGCTCGGAGGGCCTGGGCAAGCCAGAAGGTGGCGGCGAAGTCACCTTGGGAAGAGGAGAGGAGGGTCAAAGAGAGGAAGGTGGAGAGGCTAACCCCGCGAGGGAGGACCAGGAGGCGTTCTCTTCCTTTGGAGTTAGTGAGGAAGGGTCAGGGGGACAGGAAAAAACCCCAGCCGGAGGGAAGCCGTGCCTGGGGTCTTTAGGTGACCCTAGCCTAGTGGGGGGGATCAGCTGGCCAGGGCAGGGAGGGAGCGTGCAGTTCGCAGAGTCACGGGGAGCTTCGCCTTCCGGGCTAGCTTTCTCCCGCCTGCCCCTGCGGCTGCCCTCCGCCCCAGCGAGTGGAGCGCTGCTCCGAGACACTCTTCTGCCTTTACAGCGGCGCCCCCACCTGCCGGGGCCCCCGCCCGCCAAGCACACGCCCAGGAGGGCGGGCCTGGAGCGGAGCGCAGCGCCGCCGCTGGAGAGCGCTGGGAGCCCTGCAAGCAAGCAAGGCCTCTCTGGGAGCCGCGGGCTGCAAATCACTCCCCAGCCTCCCAGGCGACAAAGCAGGACCTTCCGCCTCGATCCCGGACGCTCTCGGGCTGGGAGGTTCAGGCACACTGCGCTGCGCTCCAGGCCCCTGGCGGGTGCCAGACAGCTCCTGGCGCGCCACGGGTTGCGCTGGGCTGGGCCGGGCCTGGCCGAGCCTGTCGCTGGAAGGGGGCCTCGTAGCCCTTTTCCCAGCGCGCGGTCTCCACCTTCTGCTCCTCCTCTCCAGCTGCTTCTCCAGCTCCCATTGTTCGCCCCGCCCGCCCAGCGACGTCCTGGAGCTGCTCCCTGGGCCTCCCAGGCGCACCTACCTTCTGCTGCCGGCGAGCCATGTCGGTGGGCTGCTTGGCGTTGAAGGGGTAGGCGATGCAGCGCATCACAAACACATAGAGTTGCAGCCTCTTCTTCCTTTCCTCCTCCTCTTTCTGCAGCCGCTCCAACTCTTCCTTCTCCTTCTCGCTCACTACCGACGGGCTGGGGCTGGAGGGCCGGCCGCCGCCGGCGCGGCTGCTAGGCTGCAGCCCCCCGGCCCCGCCGCCGCTGCTCGCGCCGCTGCCCCCGCCGCCGCCTGCGCCCATCCCGGCCCCGCCGCCTCCCAGCCCGGTGCCGCTGGCCGAGCCCTCGCTGGTGCGGCTGGGAGACAGGCGAGCGCTGGACACGGCCGTGCCGAGTACCTCCTTGCCACTCTCCTCCTCCACAATCTCATCTGATTCTTCTTCGCTAGACGAAGGGTCCAGCATGGTGGCGCCTGGGGAGGAGAGTCCTTGGAGTCCCCGGCTTGGGGTGCAAAAGGTGGGGGCGGCAGCCGGGGGTCAGCTCTCCCGGGTGGACGCTTCTCCCTGGTCAGGGAGCCAGCGCGCTGCTGCTCAGCTTCTGCCGCCGCGACTGCTGCTTCTGCCCTGCGATCGCGAACTGGGCTCAGCACCAGAAGCGCGGGGGGAGGAGGGGAAGTGAGAGTTACGTCCGCGAACCCGAAGGTGGGCAAGGGGCAGAATCAATTTTGAGCCCCGAGCCTGCAGCCGGATACCATCTGCAGCCGCTGAAGGAGGCGCCTCCAGAAAAGATGCCGAGTGTTGCAAGCTGTCGATGCAACCGAGAGCCGAAGAGGCATCTTGCCGATTGGGGAGGAAGCGGCGCTTACGTGTTTATTGGCTTAACTCTCCAGTGTCCGCAGCGTAAAGAGCTGCTGCAGAGGGCTGGAGGGAGGAGAGTGCTGAGAGTCCCCAGAGCCTCAGAACTTCTGACTCTAACGCCTTGCCACACCTTCCACCTCTTCCCCTTTGTGGGAAATTTTCTTCTTGATTCCCAGCTCTCCTTGTCTGTTCCCCACTTCCCCTCTCTTGGGCAAAAAGTTCTTACGGGAGGGAGAAATAAACCCAGCGATGACTTCCTGTCAGCCAAGAGCAGGTTGTCTATTCAGAAACGTTACATAGAAGGATCTCACTTAGAGGAAGTCCGCTAGATCCCACACAGATAAGAAAGGGTCAATGTCGAATCCTCAGGCTTCTTTACACCTGGGATGTGGGGGCGGTGGGAGCTGGGCAGCGTGTTCGTCCCACCTGTGTAAACTCTGATTCTTGCAACTTACTCCGTCTGCTTCTACTCTAATTAAACGTGAATCTGATTTTGAGTGAATTGATTTGTCGACCATGCTGCTCAACCATTTAACTTGAACACCACCCGCCCCCCGCCTACCCCGCAAAAGCTATGATGAATCTTTTTCAATTCCAAAGAATTGTGATTACTTTCTGCTGTAGCCAGCTACAGATAGAAGGGTTTCTGGTTGCTCAGTTCTTCCCCCATTGTGATTTCCTGGAAGATCTGGGAAATCTCCATAGTTTCCCTGGAGGATCTGGGTGGAGTGGGGACTCTGAGATCAGACAAAGACACCCCAATAACTCAGCCACGTCAACATCTAGTGTATTGACCCTGTCGCGCTGTCTTCAGCCCTGCCTCTGGCGTAAACTATTAATACAAAGCAGCAGATGGTGGCTTCCTTCCCCCTGCTCTTTAGGCCAATAACCCCCATGAATAGGGAGCTGGCCAGAGTGCTGAATCTAATCAGTGAAGCGACCCGCAGTCGGATTGAAAAACAGTACAGGCTACCTTCGGACATTAGGCTATCTATAGAGTCTTCTTCGCCACCGCCACCACCCCCATTTGCTGTATTTATGTATTTTCCAGTTCTTCAATTATCCATAGATACTCGTGGGAATGATTGTCATAGTGTAGTGTGAGTTTAAACTTTACATCACATTTGTATTTTTCAATTTACAGTAAGTTTTACAGTAGGCTTTGATAGGTAAGTGAAGCTTTGTAGATAGCCTGTTTGAGACATAAAAATGAACTAAAACAACGTCTAGTTTCACTATTAACTCAAACAATTCTGCTTTTTTTTTAAGTTAAGTACTTAATTGCCTTATATTTGATTCTGCACCATACCTCAAAAACACGGCTTCTGTGGCTATCGCCCATTCTGTAAAGTAAGAAAAGTTGAATGATGTGAGACTTGCCAAAAGTTTGCAGTCCTCACTCTTTAATTCTTCTAAAGAAGTAAGGAATGTGGACATTATGTTCTACTAGTTTTCTTGGAACAAAAAATATAGGCCAATCAATCATCAACCTTTATCCAGCATCTTTTAATGAAGTGAACACTGTTCTAGGTGCTTCAGGAAGAATTTTTAGAAGACATTCTCTTACAGAGTATATAATCTCTTTCAGGAGGTGCAACATAAACATGTTAAAAAGATTGACAGCACTTATTTCACAGGCAGTATATCAACAAATCGAGGTGGGTAAAGTGCAAAAAGCTTGCATTAATAAAGCAACTAGGCTGGGTGTGGTGGCTCATGCCTGCCATCCCAATACTCAGCTGGGGCAGGTGTATTGCTTGAGCTCAGGAGTTGAATACCAGCCTGACCAAGAGTAAGACCCCATCTCCACTGAAAATAGGAAAACTAGCCAGGTGTAGTGGCAGGTGCCTGTAGTTCCAGCTACTGAGGAGGCTGAAGCAAGAGGATCTCCTGAGCTTAAGAAATTGAAGTTGCTGGGAGCTATGACGATGCCATGGTACTCTGTCTTGGACAACAGGGCAAGTAAACAAATGAAAAAGCAACTTTAAATAAAGATAATTATATATTTCTCAAAAAGAGTTAAATTTTACAAAAAGAATCCATATAAATGAGTGGCAAAAGGGAAGACATTAAAAGTGGAAAAAGTGGTTTGCAAAGACTTAGTGGCAGGGCAAGAAACCAAGTAAAGTTAAAGAATGTAATGAATAGGGCAGCACCTGTGGCTCAAGGAGTAGAGCACCGGCCCCATCCAAAACCGAAAAAAAAAAAAATGTAATGAATATAAGGTATGAGAAGGTTAGGGTGAGGGGAAGAGAAAAAAAAGATAGATTTGTATTCCATTTTGCTAAATGAAGGGACTCTGTTTAGCACACAAAGTAATGAATTAAATTATATAGCTGGAAAGTATGTGGTGATTTGATGAAGGGGAGCTATTGAAGGCCTACAAAGGACATGTACTGATTAAATATTTCTTAAGCGGCTCAGCGCCTGTGGCTTAATGGGCTAAGGTGCCAGCCACGTACACCTGAGCTGGCGAGTTCGAATCCAGCCCAGGTTGCCATACGGCAATGATGGCTGCAACCAAAAAATGGCCGGGCGTTGTGGCAGGCGCCTGCGGTCCCAGCTACTTGGGAGGCAGAGGCAGGAGACTCGCTTGAGCCCAGGAATTGGAGGTTGCTGTGAGCTGTGATGCCACAGCACTCTATTCAGGGTGACAGCTTGAGGCTCTGTTTCAAAAAAAAAATTTAAATAAATAAATGAATATTTATTAAGCAACGTTAGGCATTTAAATATTATCACATCAGATGTTAGTGGCAGAATAACCATGAATTTCCTCTGCAGGGCCATTCGAGATTTTTTATTTTTTTGTCTCTGGTTGTTTTTTTTTTTTTTTTTGAGGCAAAGTCTCATTATGTCACCCTCATTAGAGTGCTATGGCATCACAGCTCACAGCAACCTCAAACTCTAGGGCTTAAGCAATTCTCTTGCCTCAGCCTCCCAAGTAGGTGGGATTATAGACACCCACCACAACACTTGGCTATTTTTTTGTTGTAGTTGTCATTGCTGTTTAGCAGGCCCAGGCCAGGTTGCAACCCAACAGCCTTAGTGTATGTGGTCAACACCCTAAGCACTGAGCTACAGGTGCCAAACTTAAAATTTCTTGATTACAGTAATAAAGTTTTGTTTGGTTTTTAATTTTTATGCATTTCTTTAGAGTCCCCCCTGATTCCTGTCACAGTCATTAATATAGAAACATAATATCTTTTTGGATATTAAATATAACATTGTTTAGGAAAAAAAACTAACAAACTTCTCAATACACTCCAAGAATATTCAATCAAAAAAGCTTAAATGGGGTGGTGCCTGTGGCTCAGAGGAGTAAGGTGCAGCCCCATATGCCAGTGGTGGCAGGTTCAAACCTAGCCCCGGCCAAAAACTGCAAAAAAAAAGCTTAAATAGATTTCACCAGAAACACATTTATAATTTTTTTCAAATGGTGTATCATACTATCTTTTCAAATATACATCCTTTCAAAGACATCACTTACCTTAGCTGAAAATCAATTTAATGCCCTTGTAGCTATTACAATGATTTGCATTGCTGAAGATAAGACAGGCCAACCAGAACTTCTTAGACAATTGAACTAGGAATTATAGCTTCCCTAAGGGTAATTTTGATGTACAGTGAAGGGAAAAAAAAAAAACACATAATACATTTAGAAACTCTTAAAATTTGTCTACCTCTTGATGATATCTATGTTTTTCTTTAAAGAAATACAATTCCACCATGCATTACTATACACATAAAAATTAATATTCTCAAATGAGCTATTTTAGTTGTTTGCTTTAGTGTTTTATCTGCATCCATTTCTTTAGGAATAAAACCTTAAGGTGATGGAATAAATTTTATACCATCTGGAGATTATACCATGAAAGTAGAAGTTATAACATTGAATTTTGTAAGCCCACCCACAAAAAAGCAAAGTCTAGAGAAAAAAAAACAGAAATGACTGAGACACTAAACCAAGGTTTTCTAATCTAAACCTCAATGATCTCTATTCTCCTTTGAAGTGTGTGCTTCATTGTGTCAAAGACCACAAGCATAAGGAAACATTAGACTCATTGGCAATTAATAAACATATTAGTGAAAAACAATCACTTTTTTATGACACTCAGAGAATATATTTTGTTCAAAATAAATGAATTTAATGTCCCTTTTAATGTTTTTGTGGGTATGTTACTGGAAGAAAGTATAGCCAAGTTAAATCTTTTATAAAAATCATAGCAACTTTTATATTATCTGATTGTAATCCTCTTATGTAATCAATATTTAATTTTTTAAATTATAAGAGTAGCTCACAAGCTCCAAAAATAGATTAATTTGAACTTCTTGGTGTGCTTTAGGTCAAGTTAAATGCTTGGGTTCTCAACCCAAGCAGTTCTGCCTCTTACTTAATAGCAGAGCTATCCTGAGCAAATTATTTAATGTCTCACTAGCCCCATCTGTAAAATGGGGGAATAGTAGCACTCACTTCCCTTGGGATGATAAAAAATTTAGGTGATATATATACTAAAAGTAATTATCAATTTTTGTTCAAGTGATGAGAGAGGGACTTGTAATAAATTAGAGGACTAGAAACTGGATGCAAATAATTGAAAGGAAAACAAAAAAATCATAAATAGATCTGAATAATAGAAGATTTTCTTTTTAGTTTAATTGATCCCTGTTTTGTTTTACATATTATTGTCTGGGTCTTAGAAAATGGTCTATTTTGTTTGAGAAACCTACTTTTCATATGACTGATTCTTTCTAAAACAAAATGAAGTGGGTAAGATGGAATTAAAAGATAATCATAAGGCTAAAAATAATAGATGTCAAGCTACACAAAAACATCTTTTTCACTCCAGGCAAAAAAACAAAACATGTTTTGGAATGATAACTAATATTACTTACGAGAATTGTAAAACCACCCCCGTTTCTTAAGATGAAAAAGAAAAATGGAACAACACTTTTCACAATAAATATTTAATGTAAATTTTGAAAACCAACTATTTGCAAGGGTAATCATGTTTCTTCTGTATACAATTTCTTTTAACAGAAGTGGCAGCTGGATGTGGTATAGATGAAATGAACTTTATGCTGGTGTTAGAGCAGCTAGATGACTTGAACTAGTTGAAAAGAACAAGTAAAGTTACAGCAAAAAAAAAATTATTAATGACTTGCATAGGAAGCTGGTCCCCTTCTTAGTGACTGTAGGCTCCATGGAAAGCATAGTTTTGGGTTTTATACACAACTTGGAAGAGTACCAGCTGCTTGTTGAAAGTCTCCCAGGATCTTTACTAACTCTGTTCTCAAAACAACCCACTTGCAAAGTCTTGGTAACAATGATCTGTAAGGTATTAATCAGCCTATTTCCATAACAGCCCAGGTCAGCCTGACCCAAAACAATCAAAAATAGCTTAATCATATTCATCAGCTGCCCAGCTCATATCTGGCTAACTAGTTAACACTGGTATTTACATGGACAAAGTGGAGGTTTTTGTCATTTTGCATTGACTCTAAAATAAAGTGACATGCCCAACAAATCAAAGGGGGAAAGGTGCTCAAATAGTCGTTCATGTGATAAGCTATTAGGGAGATAATTTGCTTTATTAGCCCAATTTTCCAATTAGATTTGCCTCGATAAATATTGCTGACTTGTCTTCTCCTCAAAAGAGTTTTCTGAGTTTATTGTCTGACTTATAGTTAATTTGATTTTTTTTTATAGTTAATGATTTTCACAAACTCTAGTGGCTTTCTACTGGAAGGCTTTTTGCAAATTGTAAATAGAAATAACTGAAATAAGGATATTTTCACATTTATAAGTGTATTTTAAGTTTTAAATAACTGAATGAATCGTACTTTAGGCTCCCCTAAAATATAATACGTTTCACCCAATCTTTCAGTGCAAGAAAGTGAGTAGCAAAAGGATATTGAAGGGCTTAATGAATAAAGGAAAATAAGCAAAAATGTAAGGATGGGTTCTGATAAAATACATAGCACCATCTCTGGGGTTTAATAAGGGCTAAACACATTTGGGGGAAATGCTCTAATCCAACACTGGTCACCTCCATACCCAACCAGATTAACCAAAGGGAAGCCTGTAGATTAAGACCTGGGCTCTGCTCATAGGAACACCCTTCTTCCTCTTCCTCTTATGATGACACTCACTTATCTTCCATGTTAGAATCCAGTATTCCAACCCATTATATATAAGAACTCCCTTGTTTCCTTCATCAATAAGAACTTTCTGCCCTAGGCTCATTCCAAAATAATATTTAAGAAGATGCTGACATGCTGTTATTTTTCACTCATAAAATGTACCTAATGATTTATCATGAGAAGCAAGGAATTTCTATAATAACTTGTTTTTGCATTATGTTGGAATTTGGTATATTCCAACCAGGCACTTGTGAGTATAAAAAATCTATTCTTTCATTGTTTTTCATCCTGTGTGGATCTTGACAGATATATATAAATAATAATTGTATATACAAGTCATAATGGCTTCATGATGATAAATGGGGCTGGTCTCAATATTCCCCTAATACACAACTCTAAAGATGCTAGAGTGAGCCATCTATTTTTTGGCTGTCTGTTTAAGCCAGAATTATCTACCCTCTTTAGTTAGAATTCATATCTTGATATGTTATCATCCTCTGGTCAGTTACAAGGTACAGGAAACTGATACAACAATTAGTACAATTAGGCATGCCTGCAAAGAGAGAGAGAAAGACGAGCCTGCCACAAGACTTCAGGTCTTGAATCCATTCACCCTAGTCACATGGAAGAAGGAAACAGAAAAGAGCTATACACAGATGATACAGTTCAGTAATGCATGGAGAAATACACACTACCTATGTCTGAACTGGCATACTTTACCTGATAAATCTTATTCCTTCTTATTGACTGATTATTTTTTAGAGATGGGGGTCTCCCTATGTTGCCTAGGTGGTCTCAAACTCCTGGGCTCAAGTGATCCTCCTGCCTCAGCAACCCAAGTAGCTGGGACTATATGTACATTGCTCCAGGTAAATATTCCTTCTTCTTGGGGAGAAGACTGAAGAGGATAGAAAACCAGGTTGGTAGAGAGCAAGGAACTTACTTTTGTTGGGGAGGAAAAGATTTCTTTTTTCCCTTTTTTATCATTAGGTTTATGGCTGAGGCCCTATAATCAAAGACAGAGTGACAAGAGAAATGTTTACAATTTTATTTAATATAAATTTTACTTGACATGGGAGTCTTCAGAACTTAAGACACAAAGAAACAGGGAAATCTGTGACTTTTTATTCTTAGGTTTCATGAAGAGTAAATAGTCATGGAAAGTGTAATTGGATAGAGGGGGGTATGATCTAATTTAATAAACTGGGAGGAACTTAGGAAAGCCTCTTTGTTCAGATTCTTCTCTGGGTTCCTATGTCTTTGAAGGTAAGGACATTCCTTTCCTCCATTAATGTGGGTCCTCTCACATGACAGCATTTGTGACCTGCTTTAGAGAAAGTTCAAAGAATTCCTTCTAGATTTTATGGCTTGCTTTAAGGAGGAAAAGTGTAGGAAAGTCATAGTGGCCTTCCAGCTTCTGCTGTTTTCTCAAATGTCAAGGTGCTATATTTTGGGATAATGTGTTCTGAACTTTATGACCATTCTCCAACTTAGTCCATTTGCATTGCTGATACCTGAGGCTGGGCAATTTATAGGGAGAAGAGGTATACTCGTCTCATGGTTAGGTAGGCTATACGAGAAGTGTAGTGCCAGTATCTGCTCCTGGTATGAGCCTCAGGAAGCTTTTACTTATGGCAGAAGACAAAGGGGGAGCAGCTATCATATCAAGTGTTGAGAGGAAGGGAGCAAGAGAGAGAAGGCAGGAAGGTGCCAGATTTCTTCAACAGAATGGCACAAAGCTATTCATGAGGGATTCATCTCCATGACCCAAATATCCTCCAATACTCTCCCCCCCAACTCTGGAAATCAAATTTCAACATGAGATTTGGAGTGGACAAATATAGAAATGATTTTATTCTCCCTGCAAGATCAGAATGCAAGTTACCACTTTTTACCAAGTGGCTCAGCCTCTTGGCCTCCTGACTATTCTGTAACTAAGAACCTAGATAACTCCCTGCCCTTGTTCCTCTTGATCAATTTTATCTGGAATTTTAGCACTATTTTTGACAATATCTTTGAAAAAGATAATAAGCTAATGCATATATGTGCTTTAAAAAAGTGTAGCCCATAGTAAACCTCTGGTAAATGCCAGTGGAGATGGTGGTACCAAGCCCTATTTTTGGAAAGTGGAGGGATATAGTTTACTATGGCCAGTGAAAAATATTTTGTCCCTTCATAAAAAGGCCACCTAAGACTTGAAACCTCTGGTAAAGTGTAAGGCAACAACACAGATCTTGGAGGGAGTGGGTGTTGTGTTCTTTCAGCATAGATTTAATACCTCTCCTTCTTTACCCTCTCTGATACCATAATCTACTTTTTTTATTTTTAGAAGTTACCAGCAAGAGAAAGAGAGTTAAGTGAGTTAAGTGGAGAAAGATGATAAGTATTTAGGTTGGAAGAGTTGAACATGACTCTAAGGGAACACTTGGCTGGCATATTTGAGTAGACATGCTCTGCTATGGAGATACTTTACCCCCTTTTTTTTGCAGGGCATTATTTCATGCCATGAAAAGACCAGAATATAGACTTTTCTTGGACTAGTGAAAATTGGTCTCCTTCCAACCAACCCATCATAGGAAAAGCAATACATGTTTAAAGAATATTTGCATTCAAAGTCAACTTATAGTGGAGAGGCTACAGAAAGTTAGATCTAAACCATAAGGCCTTATCTTTCCTTGCATGTTTATTTATACTGCCTAAGAAAATGAGAGCCCTGTGAGTCACCTTGTCATTTGTATTGCTAGGTATTTAAGCAGCACATTTACCATGCAGTAGCCACAATCCATTTGGTTATTTTAGAAAATGTGTGGAAATGGGAAAACCTTATGTGTGTGATGATGCCTTCAGGCACTAAGTTGAGTAATCACATAAAATGGAATAATTGGTTTTTTCCACCCATACTTATGAATAACTTCTAGTGACTTCATGGACAGTGGAAATGATTTCATCATGGAATAACTTCATCCTGTAGCTCAATTATGTATTTGGTGTTATTGTGGGCAACTAAGTCATCAGTTCCTTGTTGACATTTTACTAGTTAAGTGATCAAAAGTGATGAATGTTCAAATTGTACACAAATTTATGATACAAAATAAGTAACTTTAAAAGTAATCTCCCATAGCAGTAACTAGTTAAAAAATGTAAAAGAAATTATAGCCTACTAAGCATCTGTTTCCCACTGCCCAAATTTGCCTGTGTTGACTGGCATCTAGGTGATAAAGGCAAACTTCTGACATCCCCATAATCATCTTTATATTCCACAATAGTCCCAAGATCAAATTTCTGGTCTTTTTGACCCCATATCTACCCTTGTTATTGCCATGTGAAGGAGCTAAGGAAATTTCACCCTAAAACATGAATCTCTGATATAAAGTACATTTTGAATTAAGGGCCATTTAATGTCAAGGAACACTGAAGGAGACTTTCCCTCTATCTGCACAAACTGGACTGGCCTGATCAGAGGATTAAAAAGGACAATTGACTCCTCTTTCCCATTCCTGTTATCCCAAAATATTTTAGTAATATGGGTCGGGAACATAGGTGGACCTGGCCCAAATCATTTGAGTCAAAAGCGCTAGTCTCCCAGGTTAATCTACCAGTCAATCTATTTCTCTCCCATCCATTTGTCCTCCCTAGCAACTGTTTATCACCCTTGGTTCCTTAGCGCCCCCCCCAAAAGGCCTGTATAAAGATATCTGAATTCCTTTGGAAAACTGGGTTATCACACTGTGATTTCTCCCTGTACACAACAGTAAATAAATCTTTTCTCTTATTTATCTGCCTTATTCATGAGTCAATCTTTTAGTGAACTTTTGTGGGAAAGGGCAAGCTTATCCTTGCCCCTATGCATTGTTTGTATATTGATTTTTAATTTTTATAGACATGAGTAAACCATGTCCAGGTACCTCTTATATTTATTTATTTGTTTCTAGAAAGAAAAAGGACACTCAAGTGAAGAATCTGAAACACCCAATTTTACATAAAGGGTACAAGTTGTGTGTTGAGAATCATACAGACTTAGGGTCTAATCCTGGCTTTACCCAATATGTGATCTTGGAAAAAATAGAGCTCCATTCTAGATGGCTTATAAAAATATATAAGGTTATCAGGGCAGTGCCTGTGGCTCAGTGAGTAGGGCACCTGTCCCATATGCCAGAGGTAGTGGGTTCAAACCCAGCCCTGGCCAAAAAAAAAAAAAAAAAAAAAAAAAAAACTGAAAGAAAAAATATATAAAGTTATCATTGTATATTTTATCAAAATTCATCTCAGGAAGAATTTATGTGCCAAATGACCACAAAATAAGATGTTATAACCAGGTTTATAATGAGGTTGACATTCCTGGAAGAAAAAAGAAAGAAAAGGCCATTCAAACATTGCTTTTTGAGGGCTCAGCTAAATAGCTTTCAGAAAGAGCTTCTCCTAGCTTGTATTTGCATAACAAAAAGATTTCCCCACCTTTCTATAGTCTTATTTGCAGATCCCAAGTAGAATATTTATTAAAGCCTCGATGCAATTAAACCTTTTGTGAAATTTGTGTTTGATCATGAATAGGGGTGAGTCAGAAAGTCTGTGAAGGAGACTCAAACATAAAGGGAAGTACACAAAAAAGCATTCTCATATTTAGCAATGACATTCAAATGACAAAAAAGAGAGACAATTTTGGAGGAAGATGAAGTTTTCCATTGAGCATGTTCATTGCTAATCTTGGTTTCTTTGTTTATTGCTCTCATTAATTCAACTAACTAACATATGCTAGATGTTGGAAGATTTGCTTATAAAATGGTGATGGGAGAGGTAGTCTTACCCTAACCTAATCTGTCTGGTTTCTGAAAGTGCTTTATTAAGAAAGGAAAATATAGTGAGTCTTCAAGTAGTAATGTGTGTTTCATTAACATAACAAAAACTGAGCTTCAGATTCCTACAGAAATATGCCATAAAATCTAAGCTTTTTTTATTTCACTTTAGAAACTTGAAAGGAAGTCTGGATTCACCTCTATTATTGTTCTGAATTAGGAATTCTTTTTAACTGTCCGTAGTTTACAGGAATATTTAAAAGATGTAGTTCCCAAAGAGATTACCCAAGCTGGAGAAGTATTTGGAAGGTTAAACAGGGTGAGTTTTTTTTTAAACATAAAGAAGGACTTAAATTAGTCAAATAATATATTCATACTTCAAAAAAGAAAAAAACAAGGGAGATGTATGCATTTGGATGATTTGATTGAGGAAAAGAGAATAACTTTCATCTTGCAATGATTTTGTACATTCAAATTTCTCAATATAATTTTCCTGCCACCTGACCTTATTTTCTTTTGCAAAGGCAAAACAAATCAACTTGAGAGGAAGAGGGAAGGAAAACAATAATCTATGTTTTCATGTTCTGGGATTATTTGATTCCCTGGTAGGCTTGTCTTGCTTACTTATAATCATACCAAAATATTCATAATTTTAAAATTGGCAGGAAACGAAACTGCAATCCTTCTGTCCTTGTTGGAACATATCAGAGAATCAGGATTTTCTCTTACCCCAGAGATTCCTTTCAGCATGTGCCAATTTTTAAGCCTGAGGATGCTAAGTGATGAGAATTACATATGAAACTGTATAGTGAGCCAAGAGCTCTGGTGTGTGCACCCTGAAAGTGCATTCCAAGACCTCAAAGGCATTTCAAGTCTACTAATTGAAATGTGGATGTGTTTTTAACAATTGGAAGTAGTATCACTTGTCCTTTAAGTTAGATTTTGTGAGCAGGGGCGCTGTACCCTTATCATTTATGGGAGGTATATGGAAACACATTAAGTGACAGTTGACTTTAGAGTTCAACTATTTCTTCATTGATTTAACATGCGTACATTTAGCCCCTGTTATGTACCAGCCTCTCTGCTAGACCCTGAGAATACAAAGTGAAATGAATGGGTTAAGTTTTCTGCTTCCAAGAAGCTCACAGTCTAGTTGGGAATAGAAGCAATAAAAGGAAAAATGATAAAATCTTTTGGATTGTCCAAGGATATTGCTACCCCTTGGGGGTCATAAGTTGGGTTGTGGATGGGGGGGAGGAGCAAGATGGCCAACTGGAAGCAGCTTCTGAAAGAGGCTCCTGTCCGAAAGGAAAAATAACCTTCAGAAACTGTGCAATTAGTAGGGCGCCAGCCCCTTGTACTGAGGGTGGCAGGTTCAAACCCGGTCCCGGCCGAACTGCAAAAAAACAAACAAAAAGAAACTGTGCAATTAAGTGGAAGACTGGGAGCCCAGCAGAGAGAGAGAAGTGATTACTGCAGGTCATCTCTGCTGACGCAAGCTGCGACTCCAAGATACCAAGCTTCAGGCAGAAAAACTGAATGAAAGTTTTCCTCCATTCTGAACTTCCAGGACATCCTTCCCCCTTACCTGATATACCAGAAGCCTGAACTCTGCTGAAACTGAGGGAGGAGGACTTGAGCAGCTCCACCCCTCCCTATCTACCATACTAGGTGGCCCACCA